>JAZHYW010030788.1:0-164912 GCA_037355805.1 Ixodes ricinus | reverse complement strand
TTATAAATCCTGTTTTTCCAATTAAAACGTTTGGGTCAATAAAAATGCCATTCTACGTCGGTAAATTTATGCGCGACGCCTTCAGTGCAGCGCTTTTCCGCGGCGCTTGCCAGCCGACTCGTGTGACGTCACCGGAGGAGCGCTGCGGCCTTCAACTCTAGGTGGTGTTGGGGGGGGGGGGGGGGGGGTGGGCTGCGGTACGCCGACGCTGACGCCGCTCAAGCCGGAAACGGGCGCCTAAGAGCTGGGCTCTTAAAAATATTCATGCAACTTCAACACTTGCGTAATGCTCCCCGATTATCTCATTACGTGAAATTCATAATGGGCAAGCGTCATGCCGAAGCCATACTGCTAGAATACATCATGCCAAAGACACGGAGTTCGCTGTAGACATGGTGACAAAAGTACCTGTGGAGCATGTTTGCTTCGTACATAAATGTATGCTTGGCACATGCCCGCAGACAGTGTTTGCATCACCAATGTGACCATCACATCAGGAAGAAACACAGACGGTGTCTACAGACTGTCGCTTGTATGATGTATCAGACTGTTACATAAGAGGTCACACACTCGACTCTGTGTGTTTTAGTCTTTTCCATGGCCATTTATCGCTTTCTCTTATGTTATTCTTGTTGACCTTTGCTCGTAAAAGCAACTAAAAATTATTTTAAAAAATCTAACAAATTAAAGTCAACACGATTTGCAAAGCCTTTTTGGCCATCGCGTGCTAATTCGAGGAAGGGAGAAAAAATATGACACACAAACAATAGACGCTTTCGAAATTCCGTCTGGCCACTTCAATAACTGTAATTACATGCCAACGTTACTAAAACACTCAGTTGGGAAACTCACCCTTGAAACCTGGACCGCTGGCGTCCAGCGAGACCGTGCTAAATACGGAAACAGCATCGCCCTTTAGCGACGAGTCAAACATGAAAGTTGCTTTATGTGGCTACTGCTAGAGTTACTGAATGCCTGCCCTCAGAGTACCGAAACTCCCAGGCTCATGGTGCCAAGATGGCGGCTCAATCTTTTTCAATACTGTGGTCACCATGATCTTTTAGAAAGCATGTTAGTGTGTAAAAACAAGCAAAAAAAGCTCTTTTTGTGGGAACTTTTATTGGATATTAGTACAGAATGAGAGGCGCGTGATGTTTTCTAAAATCTTTAGTTTACAAGGTTTCGTGGCACAAGTAATATTGTTTTTATACAACCATAAATGTCACATAAAACGGCAAGGGTAATATATGCAATGGTCGGGGAGGGAGTGTCTGTCGACGTGAGCGGCCACCTGGTTTCCCAGAATCCTCCCCCAACTTCGAATTCACCGACGCGTGCGGGAACGGTCTATGGAAGTTTACCAACTGAGTTGTTCTAGTAACGTTGGTGCATACTAATGGCGGCCTTTTATGGCTGGTGAAACAAACATTTGAAGACGGGCACCGACGAGGAGCTTGAGGACTCCTGACGATATATACACGTTCGCTGCATTGTTGTTTTTGATGTCACCGTGACGAGTCTTATAAGCTTCTATGCTCTACGCTTTTGAGGGCGACATGGAAATGCTTAGAATGATTAGCTTCGACACGCCCCATACAGCTCGCGACAACAAAATCTAATGAATTTTGTCAAGAGTCATACTCAAATAAGCGCCTTGAACCAAGAGGTAATTTCTTAACACCCGAAACTGAAACAAATAGAGAAAAAACTCTACATCGAAGAACACCGAAATTTTCATACGTCTGCCGTTGACTGGTAGGTACCGGCCATTCGTTGGGAAGTATAGGAGACAAATGCGGAGGCGCCATTGGCCGAAAGCGGGCTGGGCGTGTCCCAGGGCGTCTTCAGAAATTCGAATGTGACCAACCAGAAGCCGGAAATAATACCCTGGCGGTGGTCGCGAGAAACAAACCTGATAACTGCATTGGAGTAACTCTCGATGACTGAAAATATGGTACACGTGATGTTTCAAGCACGCTCATCTAAAATGATGGTGGAAGAGTGCGACAAGCGGAACGATCGACATAATCCGTACGCCAAGCGCCGAGGGCCGGGAATCTGCCGTCCGAGCGGTCACACTCTGTCCGAGCAAAACAGAGTTAAGCGGTGCACACGTGCACCCTATTTTCAACCATAAAGAGTTACTACACTTCACTCTTACGCGCTTTTTAAAACCATTTACGAACATAGACCTTTGATCAGAGCTGTTTCTTGCTACCACCGCTAGGGGATTCTTTTCGGCTTCTGGTTGGTCAAGAGAGCATGCCAAGCCCCCTTTTCGAGTCTGACGCACGCCCTGGCTCTGCCCGCGCCTCCCATTGACCAAAGTCTCTACATATACGGCTCTGATACCGGATTTTAACCTCCATCAGCATACACAAATTTAGACTGATAGTTGAGATACTAGATGGCATTGAATTTGTGAAAATCTTTTGCACTGTAGTGTTATTTTGATTGTGCCTGTATGTTCTGCTGTTACAGCAGGAGTGCTAATTTCGTCCGTCCGCGTGGCCTAATGGATAAGGCGTCTGACTTCGGATCAGAAGACTGCAGGTTCGAGTCCTGTCGCGGACGTGAAGCTGTTCACTTTTGCTGATCATGATATTTTAAAATCCTGAGGGGACAGGGCAAAACGTCTCAATGTGATGACGTTTACAACAACAAGTCCCATTTTCTGTCCTACATTTTCATCTTCTAATTTTCACTTCCCAGATCATCTAGGATTTTACCAAACATCATGAGAATGCAACGATTACACCACGCGTCGCACGTGCTGGCCTGTAGTAGCAACTTTTCCGTTACTATTTGCTGTTTAGATGTCTCAGCATCGGCGTCTACGTGACAAAATATTCGGTGTTACCAAATCCTTCGCCCACTAAAAACAAGCAGACAGCAAGCATAGGTCTATTTTTTGCGAAGTTAATTCTAGCTTAGCGGCAAATTGCACGCAACTCAACTTTTATCAACGTATATGTGACCCAAGCAATGTTACTGACCTCCATGTCAAGCAGTCATTGCCTGCCAGTACAAATTGGGTCCACAGGGAGGGGACGGGGCATGTTACTGGATTCTAATTGGTACTGGAAAATGTAACTTTGAATAACAAAGCTCTAGAAGAGAAGAGGGCAAAACCAAGAAAAAATGAACAGTTCATGAAATACAGTCTCTCTGCTAGGGACTGCACACTCCTCACCTTACCGCAGAGCATTTGTGAACAGTACAGAACTGCTGACTGACCGTGGCAGTACATCAGGGCTTTTGTCTTACGGCTAGGGTTCCGCTGACTCGTTTTTGTGAGTGTGTGTGTGTGCGTGTGTGTGTGTTTTGGCGTGCCTTTTTTAGTTTTTATTTGTAAATACAATTCTCGGTTTGTATCCGAAAATCATATATTCAATCAATCGACCATGCAAGATAATCTTTGGCTCACTTTCTTCCTTTTGATTTTTAGGACTCTCGAACACGGCTAATTTGCGCGGGAAAGAAAAACAACAAAGAGTACACGCGTATCAAAAAAATTAATTTTACGCTAAAAAAAGATTTATAGCGATATTGACAGCGAGAAATGTATTTGAAATTCTGCGCGCGAAGTCCATGACGTCACTGGTCGTTCCGGAATGACCATCTCGGTCGTGAAGGCGCAGCCGCTCCACCTCTCCTCCACACGCCCGAAATGCCGAGAGAGAAAACAAGTAAAAAGGAGGTGACTGTCACGTGCGCGTAAAATTTATTTTTCAACACGCGTTTCCCAACCAAATTGCATTAAAAATTTTATTTTTCTATTCAATTTTTTTTTTTTGCAATGATAACAAGCATGTTTGAAAGAACTGTGAGAGCCTATAGTCTCACCACCCATGATTCGCGAAATCTGGAAAGTAAAAATTTGCACTCTGTTCGTGTCCATGATTTTTCAGTCCTCCGTTGTATTGGCGCTGTTAATATTTTAAACTTCTCGGAAGAGCATTAAAAAACATCAACTCCCTCATGTCCAAAAAGACATCGGGGAAAGGTTAGTACCGTACATATCACTGGCTTTACCGTTGCTACATGTATGTGACAGCTCGTTCTTCCGACCGAAGACCCATCCAAGGGTACTGTTTACTATGTGATTGATCGCGACGAACTCTTGGCAAAGGTGCCATGATTCACACATGAATAAAAAAATCAGCAGAACCCATCCTTTGGGAATGATTATCTACGTTAATGCGAATAGCATCAAAGGTGCGGAGTTATGCGCGTTCGTCAGGTGGCCGGCACACTCTAGATATGCCAGCCCACTCTTGAGGCGATTCTAAATTTGTTGACACTTTCACAGCCCTGCGCACGATCTCCGCAGCCCAGCACGTGCGTTTGTGTCACTTAGGAAGGCGAGCAAAGCACGCGCCATACGCACAAACACTCAAAATGGTACCGACCAGACTTTCTGGCGTCTCAGCTAGTCTCAACCAACGGTACTCTAAACGGTTGTTTATATCTTTACCATAGGACGCGCTTTACAGCGCTGTCACAGCTACCGGTGCGCGCGACGTTCCATGCACGAGGGCCATTCGCTCCGTGAGGCTGAGCACTGCCGCTACATCGCCCTCTCCGAGCGCGGGAAGTGGGTAACGCGCGCGCACCGGTAGCTGTGACAGTGCTGTAAGCGCGTCTGGTAAAGATGTAAACAGCCGTTTAGAGTGCATTGAATGACTGCCTTCATAGCTCTGTGGTTAGCGCGTCTGCCTGCTGATCAAAGGGTCAACGGTTCGAATCCCAGCCGGCGCCGGTCTTTTTTGTTTATTTATCGACCCGCGGCGTAAGAGGTTAGATAGCCAGATAGATAGATAGATAGATAGATACATAGACGAAAAGTGCGTGAAGTATCCAAAGAATGCTATTCGCATTAATATTCGCATTAATATTCGCATTAATATTCGCATTAATAATACTGCTATGAGGACGTCGTCCCTCATTTATTAATCCACTGTAGCGCCACCAAAGGTGCGGACAACGTCTGGTGAAGCAAGTGGAGCAACTCGGTGCTGGCTGTGGTGCTGGCTACGCTGGCAGTTCACTCCATGCCTATCTCTCGCAGCGTACTTACTGCTCTCATCGAGTGATCGATGACAGCAGCTTTTTCACCTCGCCTCACGGTGTCCACAGCGAAGGAAAGTGGCGATACCGGCAGTATGTCGAGAAGCAACCTGAGGCTGCAGGAGCTACGGAAATCCAACGAAGGGGGGCAGCAGACGACGTCCGGTGCAGCGTCCCAGCGGTGCTAAGCTAGCGCCCGCCTCGAACTTTTCGATGGCGATATCATCGCTGGATGCTCACGTCGTCCCCGTCGCACATAAATTACTGTCCGTGGACGACAGTCAATACCGTTAACACTTTGCGGCGAAAGCTGGGGTGCGTAAAATGCAATAGCAAAGAGCCGGATGATCGCTGCGAGAAGTTGGCGTCTGGTTGCTAGGTCGAAGTTTCCATGTTGAAAATATTCGTTCAAAGCCTAAACGAGATTGGTAATTAAAATCGCGACGCAAGAAAAACGCTTGGTTCCGATTGGCTTGCGTAGGAATACCTGTCCCTTTGTGGGGCAATTGCCGGTTTTATCTTACAGCGTGTTTTTCGCTACCTATCACCGACTATAGTTCCCTCTTTTTAAGAGAGAAGTATTTTAAGAGTGTAGTATTTTTTGTTGTTTTAAAACGATTCACGTTGTAATCAAAGACACGCAAAAAAAAAAAACCATAACGCGACAAAAAAATTTTTAGGCGCGTGCGCGCCTTTTTATCTTTGGCGCCCTTCTCTCCTTCTTGCTTCTTTTTATTTGTGGCGTAATCGATTATGAAAATTAAGAGCTTTATAAGCAAAAAGTAGTTTTTATTTTATTTTCGTTACAATATCTACAGTAGCTCGATAGCGCCACCAGCAGTGGCGTACCAACTTGTTTTTCAGTGGGGGGGGGTCAAACCAGTCCCCCCCCCTTAGGGCTGGGGGACGGTGCCCTGGTATCCCTTGGGCACCACCGGCCAGTGTTTGCTCTTATCGGTGGCGGCTGTTTCGGGGGCGGGGGGGGGGGGGCAAAACACATGCCTTGCCCCCCACTCTGAGAACTGGGGAGGGGGGGCAAGCGCCCCCTTGCTTCCCTCGGTTGGTACGCCCATGGTCCTGGTAGACTTGGCCTAGTAAACTCAGCTGATGAACTGGGAATGTGTGCGTTTGGGGGGGGGGATAAATTGATTACAGCTGCACAGCATGACAGCCAACTTTTGAGGTGCACACCAAATGCAACATTTACAACGTTCTCCAGATTCATGACGAACTCGACGAAAGGCAGACGCGAGGTATGAAACCCACCAGGATAAATTGGAAAGAGAACTGTTTTCTCTTTCAAACCACCGTAAACATAGACTACGCGCTAACGGTTGGAACCAAATGTCAAAGTCTCTGAACTCAGCTTTATCGATTTTCAAGTTATAAACGATTTTCTGACATTTTCAATTATAATGATTAGGGCTCCGTTCCCGGTGGGACACCTCACACCCATGTATGTGACGATTCCGTTAGCCGCTATTTCCTCGTAAAAAATGTACAATTGCTTGTAACTTTTGGATTATATAACGACAAGCATGGGCGTAGCAACCGGGGGGGGCAAGGCGCTTTCCCCCCCCGTTCACAGGGGGGGGGGGCAAGGCATGCGTTTGCCCCCCCCTGAAAGACGCCTCTGGGCAGGGCAAACACTGGCCGGCGGCGCCCAAGGGGGTACGGGGCGCTGCCCCCCCCCCCCCCGCCCCGGGTCTGGTTTGCCTCTTACTCAAAAAATTGCGGTGGCTTAGCTCGGCTATGCCAGGATATACGTAGCTGTGAGCTTATGCGCACAAAATGAGAGGCGCTATCAAACGGCTCCGGTGCAGCGTCAGACTTGGCTACTGCGCAACGGAGGCGCACAGCTGGACACGCGGCGGCGCCGGTGCGTCTGCCACGGCTATGACGTCACTCCTCTGGAGTGCGCAGACCGGCGAGGCGCGCGCGGTGGCGGCCGAGCGCGGGGCGGCGGCGGCTCCGGCCAATACCTCCTAGACAGCTTTAAAGCCTGCTCGTTGCGTCACATGACGTCACGTCCGGGGTCCCGCACGGGAGCTGATTGAATGCGAGTGCCGCGTCAGCGTGCGCGTGGGACTGTGATAGGAAACGAGCCCCACACGAATGCTGACGCCGGCACTCCGCATCCAATTAGCGCCCGTGCAGGACCCCGGATGTGACGTCATGTGACGAAACGCGCAGGCGTTGCTGTCTGGGAGGTCTTTCTCCGGCCAACGTTATTAGATTAACTCAGTTACGGAACTGTTCATAGACGCTGCATGCACGAACAGTACCCCCCTCACTCACCACGACTCGCCCGGAGTCGCTCGACGCGCCGCCGGACGGCTGCTTTGGTAACTGAATCGGGATACGTTCGTTTCAACGTTACTAGAAACGTAAAAACCAACGGAAAAAAACTCTTTTTGTAGTAACTTTTATTGGAGTTTAGTACAAAATGGGGGCGCGTGATGTTTTCTAAAATTTTTAGTTTTCAAGGTTTTGCAGCACAATTAATATTGTTTTTATACAACCATGCCTCAGCGGGGATTTCAGGTAGCGCGTCCCGACCTAGGCGCATTTTAACTTCGGTGATATGTCGCGGCGCGTCCGCTGGGGAGACGGGGGTGGCACCCCTGTAACCTCTTCCACTGTATCTGTTTCGGCTCCGAAATGGCCGATTGAAGCCAAAATAGATGTCACGTGCAGTTCCTCGAGTGACCGCTGCGGGAGAAATGGCGGCGTTGTGATCGCCATTTGGCGCTTCAGCTGTGCTCTTTGGAACGCACAGTTATGAAATGAAAATATAGATGGCGCTTCGAACGACTCCAGGCCAGAGCCGTTTATTGAGAGAGTTTGGCCATACATTGGTTTGAATAGGCGAGCATCTCGGGGCCAACCACAGGCCGCGAAACAGCCCCTAGCGGTGGTCGTGTGCTCTAAATTTGTGACACGACTATACTTCGTTTCACCTTATGTGCGAGCGAAGGCAAAACTGGAAGCGCGAGCACGGAAGCTCCGTGCGTTCAGGCTTTGCTCGAGCGCGCGAGCTGGGAGAAATGCAAAAAGCGCTGGTCTCGCGCTTCTAGCTTTGGCTTCGCTCGCAGATAAAGTGAAACGAAGTATAATTTGAGCCGTGCCGAGCGGGACTCCGCGTCTCAAGACGCTCGCGCACCCCACCCTTTGCACTGCTTTCTTTCAGCCAGTCTCAGGACGCTGTTCTAGCAGTGCAGACAAAGGCATGGGCACGAGCGCGTGGCTTTGGAAAGTGCCTCCTATGCACGAGGTCTCGTACAAACAAAAGCGTTTCGCTGAGCTAGGCTCACGCGCCTGTGCCTTTGTCTTCACTGCAGACATTTGTGAGATGGAGTAGAGGTCTCCTGATTGGTCGACGCTGTGTCACAAATTTAGTTTACGCTCTAAGCGTGGGGGAATATTCGGCGCTGGCGGCGGCCTTTGCTCCGCCTATTGTCCAAACTCTCCTAATATACGGCTCTGCGCCATGGCTAAAGCCCCTCGATGTGTTTACGTGTCTTGCAAGTAGCGTCAAATGCGCGAGCGCACGAGGCCCATGTCTCGAGCGGCCCTTGGAAGCAAATGGCGGCGCAGCACTGAAATGAGCGGCCCTTGGAAGCGAATGGCGGCGGAGCACGCGCTCGCGGCACGTGTCTCGCGCGTTTCACAACAATGGTTGGCGGTACTTGTACAAAAGGCCTTTGTCAAGGGGCTTTACTCCAGGCTATACTTCGTCTCACCTTAGTATGGACTACTGTTAGCCGCGCGTGCTAAAAGCGCGAGCTAGTCGCTTTGAATGAAGTCGCGGCAGCCGCACGAGCGCTCGTGCAGCAAGTGCTCTAGTCGAGGCAGTCAAGGCTGGCCGCCTCGCGCCAGCACAGCCTTCGCGGTTAGTCCATGCTAGGGTGAGACTGAAGCTATAGAGTGCTCTTCATACACACGCGCGCTTTTGCTTGAGTGGTGATGCATCTCTCGCCATTTTTACGCCCAATCGTTTTTTTTATGCATATTGAAGTACGCGCAATCCGGTGTCAATCAGCTCGAGCGCGTAGCACAGCTAATGCATTGATGCCATTTTAGGCGCCCAAGTCACGCACCGAGTGCGCGAGAGCGTCACGCGCTGAATATTCAGTTCAACAATGGATGTCTTCACCCTGAGACAGACAGACATGTAGGCACCCTTGCTCCAGGCGGATTGAAGCGGCGTGAGGGGGTACCCCCCTCCGCGGAAGTTCCAGAACTGAGGTAATCTGGTAACGTTGGCTCCGGCGCGCAAGCTGTGCGCCATGTGACGTCACTGCTCCTCGCGCATGCGCAGACCGGCGAGGCGCGCGCGGCGGCGGCGGCGGAACGCGCCAGCTGTGCGCCGTGTGACGTCACTGCCTCCTCGCGCTTGCGCAGCACGGAGCATCGGCTCATTATGCGAGCCACGCGAAACTGCTTAACCTCGGCCAGTGTAGCTCACGCTGCTAAAAGAAGGTACGCCACTGACGACAAGTTCTGAAACACTGCCGTCTGGTCCCAACGGGATGATCGAGCGCTCCACCACGCGCACGTTACTTTTACGGTAAGGAAACCACGCTTCACTTCTCTCCCCAACACACGATATGTTTACAATGAGTGCCATGGTTGGAGTGATGGCTTTAGCAACATCAATCAACCAATCAATACTTTATTTTCTTTCACACGAAAGATGGCAGCAGGGACAAAAAGCCGCAATAAGTGCAGCTTGACAGAGGCCCCAGCGCCTTGATAAAACAAGGGCAAACGGGGGAAGAGAACGCAGCATACAACAGCCGCGACAGCGAGCGGAGGGGCCTTAGGAGCAGCTAGAGTGCCTCAACGTTGTTGGCCGCAGCGGCCAACAACATTGAGGCACTCTAGGAGCAGCGGCTCTGGGAGCAGAGGGAGATGCACCGCCATCTTCTCGGGAGGAGTGCGCGGCAGGCGCGACGAAAGCGGGCGCTGTTGAACTCGCAAGCGTGAAGTGGTCGTGAGTGCTGATCGGGGGCACGGTGGTCGTGGGCCAGCAAAGAGGTTATAAGTACTAAGAGGGGGCACGTTGCAATATGTGTGAAGCCTAGTCATAAAAGTTTAAACGATGTTGTGCCCAACGTGACCCCCAGATCTCTCTGGCAATTGGTGCGCGTGACATGTCACGTGCGAGATGGATGGTTGATTGTAGTAGGATTCCTTGCAGGCTTGCGCGCGCTCCGTCCGGTAGGTTTTATCAGATCGAAGGCTAGACGTGAAGCAAGCAGCTCCGTCCGGTAGGTCACGTGCTGGGCCGATAAGTGAGGAGGGTAAGGAGAAAACGAGAAAGAGGCGAGGCGTCAAGGGAGCTTGGCTTGTGGAGGCTACACGGCTGACGTCATGCCCCCTCCTACCCTTCTAATCTCCTTGTGGGCCAGACAGCAGCCAGCCATTGGCCGATGTCTGGCCTCTCTATTATACATTGGCCACTGGTCTCGCCATCGGCCCAGCTTGGCCGATGAATGGCCACTCTTTGGCCATTGGCCAAGGAGACCATCGTCAACCAATGGCCAATGCAGCGAGTAGCTTGGCATTCCAGAGCAGAGGGGATTTTTTTGTTAGTTTGTGTTGAGAGAATTATTTCTCAGGTTGTGTTGAGAGAAATAAATAAAATAAATGAAGGTTGCGAGAGGTTTCTGGCATTAAAAATGGCGCCGGCACTAACGTTTGTCGTAACGTTAGAGCCATATACTGTTAACGACTTAATTTTCGTGGGCTAAAATTTTCGCGAATCGGGCCAAAGCTGAAATTATTCGCGGGTTCTAATTTTCCGCGATTGAGTGTAGCTCTCCGTAAGCGTTCACATATTGCCCGAATTGTCCGCGGGACGTATTTTTCACTGAATCGTAGGCGGTCCGCGGAAATTAGGTTCTCGACTGTGTTAACCAGTTAACAGTATTTCACAATTCAGCGTCAGCGGCTCTTCGCGAATGGTAGCTTGCTCGTTTTAGTAGATTTAACTCAATGCGGAGCGCAAGTTCTGCGCTCAGAACGGACGACGCCCAAGTGATAACAATCCAACTCGTAACCACAAAAACAAAATCTTATTTTACTATTTGTTGCTTTTTATGTAAGCGCTCTATAAGTGATGGTGTCCTCTGACGAGCAATAAGAAAAACACCATCACCTTAGTAGCGCCCACAACAAGTTCTGCTTCTGCACGAGTTGCAGTGCCGTCAGAACGCAGAGCTCCGATTGGTTCTGTTGGAAGAATAGTGGGTAGACCTAAATGCTAGCTGCCTTGAGGTCTACCCACTATCCTATTCCAATCAGAGCCAATCAGGGCTAGGTGTCATTCTGACGTCACTGGAACCCTGTGCAGGAGCAGACGAACTTGCGCTCCCCGCATTGATTGGCCGTTCCTAAGAGCGCTGAGATGTCAGCATCCATCGTCATGTCATTTCATGAAAATTAATGGTAGAAAGACAACAAAACTAGCTTTTTCATACAAAATATAACATTTATTAGAAGGCATCAAATTTTAAATTCATTCACTTCGCGGTTTGGAGAAGGCCGAAAAAGTGCTTCGTCCTGCTGCAATTATTCACATTACATGCGCGCTTTGTGTAGCAACTAGTTCGCTAGTTTTTGATACGGCTACTGCGACGAAAACGGCATGTTATAAAAAGGTTGCAAGATGAAACAAGAATTCTTACCTCACAAAGACAGGAGCCTTTCGTGGGCACCTACAATTGTCCCGTCTCACCCGTAAGATCCCGAGTCATCGCCCACCCCCCTGCCGCCTGAAATTTATTAATTAATAAAAATATTGCCACGAAACTTGCCAGGGCCCCCCGCCGTAGACCCTGGGCAAGTTTCTTGGCAATATTTTTTGCTAAAAAGAGAACTACGCTTTGTAATTTTACAAGAAAAAACCGACCTGTGAAATACTCCTCTGACGAAAAGTTTAGATGGCTACGTGCAGGCGTACGATTTTTACGGTCCATTTGCAGATGGAGCCTGGCGACTTCAAAACCATCCGAAACTAGGCACTCTCTTTCCCTGCAAAACCAACTCCTGCAACCTCTGGCAAATAGTTAGCTGGCATTACGAGGAACAAGGCAACCCAGAATGCTGATTTTGTTTCTGCAGCAGCCTAGTACAACTGGCTGCACGCCTATTCCCTTTCAGCCTGGATGGGAGCTAGTGCTATGATCTGTTGCAAGAGATCAGCAGTAGATGCTCCGCCTCCAGTGCGAGCTTTCAAACTTCCATACTTTCCAGACCACTTCGGCGCAAGTGAAGCCAAACACGCGTGCAGAGGCCGAGCATTTACTGCTTGAGAAGCAGATTTTTAGGGGGCGAAGCTCCTTGGGAGCTAGCCATGTCCGTCCCGTCCATCCCTGTGCTCTGGCGTCCAGTGCTCGTGCTCCTGCTCCTGAGCTTACGTGCTCGTGTAGGGCAAAAAAAAATATGATGAAAGAAATTTGTTTGCGCAGTCGACAGGATTTCGAACCTGCTGCGGGAGACCCCAATGGATTTCTAGTCCATCGCCTTAACCACTCGGCCACGACTGCGGGACGAGTAGGGGCTCTGAGATGTGGTAGTAACTGAAGAGCTGGGGTATGTCAAGGATGAAACGTTGCATGTAGCCGCTCAACATCTATACAGGAGAGGCGCTGCGGTCAAATGCGCATATAATCGCGTTAAACTTTGCATACATTGGCTGAACGTTTATAGACGAGAGGGCGCTGCAGTCAAATGCTCAAATGCATATATAACCATGTTCCATACCACACATTCTCTTTCTGACATGGATGAAAACGAACGAAAGGCTCGGCATGCTGCGGCTCAGCGTCTACGCAGACAAGCACCAGCAGAGCTTAGCCCCAATCAACACCATCCACCACGTGGAGATGCGGTCAATTTGTTCAAAATTTTTAAAAGGTGAACTACTCAAAACTAATATCTAAACTCAATATACCGAACAATATTACTTTTCTCAAATAAGGGCTTTGGCAAACACCACTAAAACATTCATATTTGTTTCTGTGCAATGCCTACTTTTCACAGAAACAAATTGGTCGGCATTCAAGAAGCACCCTGGGGCCCTATGCTACATGGCAGGACTGGGACAACGCTGTCTGCTGCAATTGGTCAGTGGTGCATTGCTGACCAGTTGCAGCAAACGACGTTGTCGCGGTTCCTTGGTTCAGCGCTGGTACCGCCATGCAGCATGGCGATCCCCTGGATGCCTCCCCTGAAGAGTCCGTGTGGATGCCCATGGGCACCACTCCATTTTTTTAATGGGCCAACAATGTAGAATAATGCTAGTGTGCAACATTTTTATGGTGTGCTGGTGAAACAAGTCGACACTCTATGGTTGTCCCATAAAGCCAGGATAGAGGAATGGGTCCAGAAGGGTATTTCCAGGCTGGCACTACTGAATGGAGGAACGGACGAGGCTGAGCACGGCCGCTAGCTCACCCTCTCCCGCGCTCGGGAGAGGGTGATGCAGCGGCGTGCTCCGCCTCCCCAGCAGCGGACTGAGTCTCCTCGTGCATGGAACGCGCGCGACTCGGAAGCTGTGACAGCGCTGTAAAGCACGTCCTATGGTAAAAGATGTAAACAACCGTTTAGAGTACCGTTGGTTGAGGGACTAGCTGAGACGCCAGAAAGTCTGGTCGGTACCATTTGCGTGTTTGTGCTGCATGGCGCGTGCTTTGCTCGCCTTCCTAAGTGACACAAACGCACGTGCTGGGCTGCGGAGATCGTGTGCAGGGCTGTGAAAGTGTCAACAAATTTAGAATCGCCTCAAGAGTGGGCTGGCGTATCTCGAGGTGCCGGCCACCTGACGAACGCGCACAACGTCCGCACCGTTTGATGCATATTCGCATTAACGTAGATAATCGTTCCCAAAGGATGGGTTCTGCTGATTTTACACTACAATTAGCGATAGCCTCCTTAATCTTTCAGCAGCAAACTTATAGAGCACCGACGAAGACCATCTACGAGACGCCCAGTAACAATAATTTTATTAAGATTGCATTGTATTTCACTTCTAAAATTAAGGAAAAACAATCTGACAGATACTGATGCAAAGGCCATCAGACACTACCGTTGCACTCTTATAAACTCCACCCTCTCCTGGTCATAAAATTGTGTAATTAACAAAGAAATTACAATGTTAATAATAGTGAGTCTTGTCATTGCGGTACAAACGAAGGCAGGCATACAAAATAAGAGTTAATTACATCGAAATTGGGTCGGCAGTTTATCCTGCTGGCCACAGCACCGCTTATTGCAGTTACAAATCCGTATACTGTCAAGAATTCGTCAAAAAAAGCTGTTGTGACAATCCGAGACAAAAAAAACAAAAAACAAAGCATGAAACACAATGCCTCCAGACACATTCTGGAGTGTGCCTTAGGCACTGGAGATTCCCCAGGAGATAATGCTGCACCGCCAGAAATATTTGCCGACTGGTCAAGTAAGCATACCATTTAATAGCAAAGAGAAAGAAAAAAAAACTATTGTGATTATCACAAGCATAAAAAGCTGCTACCACTGTGCCTCCAATTTCACCGCGAGCAAAAATAATTATATATTACCCTGCATTAAACGAGCTGCTAGGCTGACTGGAAACAAAATAAAAGCAAAGAAACCAAAGCGGAAGCAAGTGGTTTTGGAAACGGGACAAAAAACAAAAAGGACAGAAAAGATACAGCTGAAAATGCAAGTTCTTGTGGCTGAGATTTATAATTGTCTCATTTATTCAGCAACAGCACAGAAAGCATGTCCTTTGCAATGGCTAGAGGAACCCCTTCCCCACTCCACAAACGATGGAAACGTCAACTACAAAAAAAGAACAAGTCAGCCGTCGCTCAAGAAGGCTGCGTATACTCCCTCCCCCTCAAAAAAATACAAAATAAGCCTCCCATTATGTACAGTTCAGCTCCGGCCGTCCACAATTAAACCAGTCAAACTCCAGCCACTCATTCAAAACTCTCCTCTCTTGCGTCGCAATAAGACAGGCACTTGAGCACTTTCCAACATTTGACTCGCCACCCTCAGAAATGCAGACGACGGCGTCTCGGAAGCACACAACCAAAACCACGGGTGGCCTCGAAACCAACGATATGCCGGCCCGCGCATTGTGTACAGCGAAGCTCACCGGACACAAAAGAAGAGCCTCAACTTCCCCGCATGACTAGGAAAGTACCACCCCTAAACCACTTCCCTCCTCCAACCCTCGCACACCTTCGTCGGAGCTTGCATCCCAATGCCCGAGTCCCACTAGAGCAACAAACAGAAACAGCCGACAGCGACGATCCTCAAACACGATTCTTTCGCGATTTGACAAGGTTCAGTAGAATAAAGGGGCTATGCGCAAACACAAGGGCATCTTTGGCAGGCTCGCAATCACTCGTGCTTACTTCTACGAGTACCGAACGACTAAAAGCCAGCCAAAGGTACCATCGCGAGCATGCTACGTGTGTTAGAGGCTTGTCAGTTTCGGTTGTTTTGTTTTTCACTCTAGTGGGACTCGGGCATCAACACCGCGCACGCAAGACAAAGAAAAAAGAACGAAAAAAGCGGATGTGAAAATGCCGACAGGTGGTTGCATAAGAAAAACAAGAAAAAACAACAACCCAAGACTATTCCGGGATTTTTTGCTTGGCAGTCGACGGCAACGACGTCTGGTACGGGGCCGTGCCGGCCACCCCAAGGATTGTGGGGCCTCAGATGCGGAAGCTCTCATATTTGCCGTCGATGTGGCGCAGCCTCAGGTACACGTCCGTCCCGATACCCTGGAGCGTCTCGAAAGTGAGGGTGCCGCCGAGGTACTCGGCGTAGGCGCGTGACGTCGGCAGTCCAAAGCCGAACCCGTGCATGGGGCCCCCTGCGGGGCCGTCCATCGGCTGCGTCATCATCGTGCCCAGCAGGCCGCCGTCGTACTGCCCCTCGTACGAGCTGGCCGTCGAGAAATGGTATTGCATGATCTGCCCCAGGTGCTCGTGCTCGATGCCGCCGCCCCGATCGGAGATCCTGCGGACAGAAAGTGGGCGGTCTGTCCGAAACGGCGGCGAAAAACACCTTGAGAGCCGCCGGCGTAATGCTGCGGGTTGCCACGAAGTCCAGATAAAGATGGCAAGCAGACGCGGGCGTCTCGAAACGTGCGGAGCGAAGGCTCGTACTGCAGGACTCCCAAACCCAGATGAAGGCCCTTTCATTTCTGTCTCGAGCGCGGATGAAAACCCGCAACATGCGCGCAGAAATCGGCCGGGACGTCCGTGCCTGCCGAACGCACCTGATGATGAAGTCCACGTCGTTATTGGCTATGGTGACCGTCACCGGGGCAGGCTCGACTCTGGGCTGTCCGGGTGGTTCTCCACTGTGGCCCTGAGTAAAACCCAAACATTAAGGCCGGAGCCCTGAGCTGGACGGCGGGATATTACCTCCCGCCGATCTAGGGAGCGTCGGCGGCTACGTCGCACGCAACGTCGACCAATCGCGGCGGGCAGTGATGTTTTGGTCTCTCAATATTGCTGTACGGCTTGGTGTAAGTTTGATCAACTGCACCTCAATCACTCGTGATTGTCGGTAAGCATCTCTATAATTACAGAAGCTGCCCTGAGCTGGCATGCACATTTTACGTTCCCAACAAGGCAGATAAAAATGCTAAATACGAAGGAACTGCAATCAAAGCCAAGGTAGTCCACAAAGAAAGCATTCTACTGGGGATGTGTTTCACCAATATAAGCATTCCTTCGTTGAAAAGCACACGTGTTACGGAGGCCAACTCTCCGATGAACCAAAAATAAACGTCAGTTAGAGTTCACCAACTTTCAGAAGTGATAGCCGTGAGTGTGGAGCACAATTTGTATATTAAATCTTTTAATGCGAATAGCATTCTTCGGATACTATCACGCACTTTTCGTCTATGTATCTATCTATCTATCTATCTATCATATATCTATCTGGCTATCTAACTCTTACGCCGCGGGTCGATAAATAAATAAAAAGACCGCGCCGGCTGGACTAACCATTGACCCTTTGATCAGCAGGCAGACGCGCTAACCAGCAGAGCTGTGAGAGGCAGTCATTCACCGCTCTGAACATTTGTTTATATCTTTACCATAGACGCCTGGCAGCGCTTCACAGTACGGTCAGCATGCTCCATGCACGAGGGCTAGCTCACCCTCTCCCGCGCTCACCCTCTCCCGAGCTCGGGAGACCCCACGCCCAGCCTCACGAGATGCGGAATGAGCCCCGTGCAGGACAACGCGCGCACCGGTATAGACAACGCTATGGCAGGAACAGATATAAGCAACCGTTTAGAGTACCGTTGGTGAGACTAGCTGAGACGCCAGAAAGTCTGGTCGGTACCATTTTGAGTGTTTGTGCGTATGGCGCGTGCTTGCTCGCCTTCTAATGACACAACGCACGTGCTGGGCTGCGGAGATCGTGCGCAGGGCTGTGAAAGTGTCAACTCTTTGACTAGCTCAAGAGTGAGCTGGCGTATCTAGAGTGTGCCGGCCACCTGACGAGCGCGCAAAACTCCGCACCGCTTGGATGCTATTCGCATTAACGTAGATAATCATTCCAAAGGATGGTTCTGCTGATTTTCTTTTTATTTGTCATTTAATTTTACGTGGCTGTAGAAGTTTTGTAGTTTATACGCCTTCTGCACATACATTGTGTTTTCAAGAAATAAAAGTTTTAAATATTCTTTCTAGATTATTCTAACCTCTGTTTCTTTTGAAAGAACAACTAATTGGCCACATTTTAATATGTCATATTGCTCTATACACAAACTGAGTTAGTAAAAAAAGCTCTTGCATGAGATCCTTTAGAAATTGCTACTTTTCCCGTGGTCAGAACAGAGTTAAGGCGAAACACTGCTTCTAGAGCCTTTTTGTATAGCTTGTGGGGCAATTCAAGTGAGTTGTACGTAGCTTATCTGCCTTTACAGTCTGACTACAAATATGTACTTGGTTTTGATGCAGCCCAATTAGTTTTGCTAACACTGAAAGCTTCATTTGCAAAAATTATGGGAAGATTAATACAAATTGAAATACTGAAATCACAAAATAAACATATCTCAGTAAACTGAAAGGTCTGTGGAATCCAATAGGATATAATCGAAAGCTCTAAAAAGGTCTGTCAGTTAGAACGCAACTCAAGCGCGTTACATTATGGGACATTTGCCATAATATGACGTCACATGTGACGTCACAAGAGTTTAGTTTTCCTGCTAAATTTGGCAGGAAATTTTTCTGCAAAATTTAGCGGAAGTTTTTCTACTAAAGTTGGCGAAAAAATTTTCCCACTAAATTTAGCAAAAAAATTTACGCTAAATTTTGCAGAAGTTTTTACTAAATTTCTCGCCACACATCACACTAATTCACGTGACTTCACACGTGACGTCACCTGTGACATCACGTGAAGGAATATGACGTTACGGTGAAATTTAGCGGGGAAATGGACCTCACGTGACCTCAAAAAACCAGTTCAGTTTCCCCGCAAAACTTAGCTGAAAAATTTTCGCTAAATTTAGTGGGAAATTTAGCAAACATTTTCTCACTAAATGGGAGGTTAGCAGGAGAGGAGGAGGGCAGGGTACAGAGGGAGGAGAAGTATACCATCCCCTCCTCTTCTTCAAGAGCTGAGCTCTAATTCGGCATTACAGATAATTGCAAGACGTCTTCCATTTTTTATGACACTTGAATTTTCCAGTTTTAAAATGATTTATTGCTACAAGTTTTAAAAAGGGATATAAAAAAAATTCCTGATGCCATATTTAACACATATGTACATATTATCGGTCACCTCGCACATACACCGGCCAGACAAAAAAATTAATTATGAAGACTGGATACATGCATGTGGAGATATGGCTTCCATAAGATAGCAAAGTGTGTAAATTGTTCATCCTGAAATAATGGCAAAAAACATGCACAGACTCATTTTACCATGTTCTCGAGTCGGTATTTCAAGATAAAGAAGACAGGGCAGCGTAAAGGTACCTTTAGCCCAGGTACCTGTCGCAAAGGGAGCTGGAGAACGTGATCACACGGCGTATAAAGGTCCCTTTTCGCTAAGGGAGGTCCTGTGTTAAACGGAGCTCGCCGAGCTCCTTAACAGCTACAGGGAGTAGCCTCCAGACCCAAAAACTCCAAATAAAAATCACAGATATATAAATATATACCGTTTAATGCATTATAACAAATTGAATATATATAAGTATCAAATTGTGAAATGATTGTGAACGCAAAATGTGATGGAATACTACATTTACGAAAAATGCATACTCCAGTTAGCAGGTAGCAGCGGCGGCACGTAGAAAACAATGTCTGCTACGAACCCGAACGTGATGAACCACTGCAAGCTTTTTTCGAGGTTGTAGACGAGTCGTCCGACCCTTTCAATGGTGTGGCTGGCGTAACCGTGAGACTCCGACGTGGTTAGTTTCTACCGGGCACTATATAGCTATTTCGGTGAGAACTTTGCGAAAAAATAGAGCTGCTACACAGAAAAAGGTTGCCCACCTCGCAAGGGAAACTTGTAAACACAGATGATTTAGGACCAGTGTGGCCAGATGGCTCGGACATTTTAAAGCAAGACTCATTTAGGTGTGCCCCTAGATTAGAGAAAAAAAAAAGAATAAAGAGCCACAAAAGCAGACACACATAATATTTAGGTTTTAAATGTGATATTTCACACACAATAATCAAAAACTGCGCGTCAAACCGATTTTCAGAAATAACTGATTATCACGTGCTCCTCTCGCGGTTTAGCAGGAATGCAATCGACATCAACTTAAAGTGCTCCGTTTATTTATTGTGTGATCAAGAACGCCGTTTACTACCGGTACCTTTAGCTAAGGGGCCTAAGCTACCTAAGGTACCTTTACGCTGCCGTGTGAATTGGGTATTATTTTACAAAAATACTTCAAGACGAGATGATGAGCGCACGTCAAACTTCAAGAACACAATTTCAATATTCTGTTTTGTACTTTTCGTTTTAAAGAGCACTGTCTCCCCTTAAGACGAGAGGACACACTGGTATCAGCCATCAGGTAGCCCCTGGAACTCTTCCAACCTAGGTATAGACGCTTTCAGCGCGTGCAAGACTGAGTCGCTATAACCGACCTTCTCTTGTCTTACCGAGATGCCGAGCCATTGAAGCGGGCGCTGACAAGTCTCCACAAGGGCCTATGCTGAGGTGAAGGACACAGTAACGCGTAAAATGGCAATAAGCTGTCCTGCTGTTGCAACGATGAAGTGGAGCGAACGGAATAAGAGGGAACAAAAACTGAAGGTCAGTAATGGCGGCGCCCATGCACAGCTGCCTGAAAGCGTCTATAACTGAAGCCACTGGATTTGGGAAAGTCGCGCCATTGCCTTCCCACCTGCTAGCCGGACACAAACAAATACCAACGCATCAGATGACAAACCCTCTCAAGGTGATTGGCTCATCGCTGTCGGTTGCCGTAAGCTGATCGCGATTTTGGACCCCTCTCAAAGCTCGGAAGGGATCGTTATACCAGTCGCACCAAGATCGCTATGGAGCATCACCGTACTGAAAGCGTTCCTCGGCCAATATGCATTGTTCTTGGCACTGTGCATGCTAACTTATCACTCATGCTTATTTCCCCAGATACTCTTACAGTTATGTTGCTCTACTTGCGTGTTTCAAGACAGTAAAATTATTTTTAAATGCCCCCAAGCACCAACGTCGCGTGTGATTCCGTGCATCTTCGTACCACCATCGCACGCAACGTCAGTGCTTGGAGGCATTGAAAAATAATTTTACTGTCTTAAACACGCAAGAAGAGCATAACTGCAAGAGATCTGGGGAAATAAGCATGAGTGATAAGTTTATTGCACGCACATGTGCCAAAGATGCTCATATTGGCAGAGGAACGCTGTCAGGGACGAGTGATGCTCCATAGCAATCTTGATGCGACTGGTTTTAACGACCCTTTTGAAGCTTCGAAGCATGGAAAGGGTCCAAAATGGCAATCACCATGGTGACCGACAGCGATGAGCCAATCACCTTGAGAGGTTTTGCCGCATCTGTATGTTGGTATTTGTTTGTGTCCGAGCTAGCAGGTGGGAAGGCAATGGCATTACTTTCCCAAATCCAGTGACTTTAGGTATAGCTAGACCGAAGGTTTTACAGTATTTGCAAGATCAAGTCTACTCGTCATCTACAGGAAATAATCGCTTATAACGTCGTCAACATTATTTCAAGCTCCTGGTCAAAGAATAGTCAGCAACTCATGTGCAGACCGGCGTTGCAGGGTTACTCCATGGATGGCACCAGTGTGCTCTCTCGTTATAAGAGGTGCATTCACAATACAGTCCATCACACTCAAATGCAAATGTTTGAACCAGCCACTCAAAGCAGAACCAAATGTTTCCAAACTGCCATTCCGCCCATCTGCTCGAAGAAAGGTTCCCGGGGTTACCCTCGTAGGTTCCTCGAGTGCTCGCTCAACCCTTCCCGAGCGAGCATCCTTCCAGTAAGTTCTATGCTGGCAGATCTGAGCCTCCCACCAATGCACAACTATGAGCCAAACACTCCAGCATGTGCACTTGTGTGTGTGAGGTCCCTAGGGTCCTGCGCTGCTTTACTGCATCAACACCAAGAGCAGAAAGGGTTCTTCGGCTGTCAGTCACGGCAGGTAAGGGTTCCCCAAGATAGAAAAGTCAGAGAGCCCGCATAGCAAAGCAACCGGTCACGTGCGGCAAAATCTACTCAAGATGTCCGCAGGCTGCAGACTATCTGCCGGGGGACCCACCTGACTGCGTTCTTGAGCAGCTCTGGGATAATGTAGTCCAGGGGCAACTGGATGTAGGGGAAGCTGCACGTCAGGTGGCCGTTGTACTTGATGGGAGGCGACTTGCCATACTTGTGCACCGCCACCTGCCTGCAGCACCACAGATACAAAAAGTGCCTCACTGTTACAGTCTCCAATATCTGGAAAATTACTGTCAGTCTTTAACAGGCGTGCATCTTTTTGATGTAGAACTAAGCCTTTCTCTGCGCATGGAAAGGGGTGCAAAGTTGGGAGGTCGACGCTCACGAAGCACCGACTGGATTGCATCACCACGCTCCCTGACAGCACGTAGCCTGCTGCCGAGAACTGCACAGTGCACACGTGCATCTTTTCTTGTCTGCTGGCTTGCTTGTTTGCTCGCTTACGCGTGACTCGCTCCTGTTTGATCGAAATGGCAATAGACGCCGCTCCGGCAGCCGTGATTCCACAATTTCGCTCACTGCTCTGAACAGTGGCCGAGCAGACGAGCTCGCGTGCTCTGCGGCACAGGCAATTCACGCGACTCGGCGAAGCGTTAAAAACAGTTGCATGCAATTCCGCATGTGCACCTTGGAGGTGGCGGTGCGGGGGCCTGCACATTTGTCTCTACCGGTCTCCGAGCCACGGGCATTCGCTTCTTGCACACCCGACATCGTCATGAGCCCGTAAACGTTTCTTCAGCTGCGGTCGTAACTCTACGGAAATTTATGCACCATAGTAAACCTCTGCACTGACCATTTCTTTTAATTTTCTTTTCAAAAAGGTGACATCTGAAAGCAGTTCTCCCACTGTTTAACTAATGTTCACTCCAACTTTCGGTGCCCGAGAAATGAAAATGCTCTCGCACACCTCGGCACATCAATTCTTTCTTCAAGTAATTTGGAAACGAATGACCACGCTTGTTTCTTTTCCTTCACAAGCGGTCCTATCTCTTTTGGTGCAGTTCTCAATATGCGAGACATTTCGATTGGACACCTATGATTCTCGAGTGGCCGTCTGGCCTGCGCTGGCCACCCAACCACCACAGAAAAAGACACGCCTCCCGCATTTTGTGTGGAGCTACCAGAACCACTAAAGTTTCTCAAGCTGCTGTGCTTTGAATGATGCAAGTCAGGAACATACTTGACAAAGTCTGCCCATTTCTCGATCACTTCCTTGGGACGCATCGCAGTGTTGATGATCCCCACATGGTTGGGCTGCAAGAAAAATGGAACTCATCTACCACTGTACAAATTCCACAAAAACAGTTTTCCTGTTTATTTTTCTTTGGAAACAAATTCTTGGCGACAATTCGAGCCAGCCACGAGCTTGTAAAATAGTTAAAAATTGTAATGTCAATTTTTATAAACCCTACTTTCTCCAAAAAAAAAAAAAAAAGTTTTTAGTTGCACGAAGCAAAGGCAGGTTGCATCAAATGATTTCCCACTTCACCCTAAGTGCCACCGAGAGGACATCTGGGGCCCTAATCTACACGGCGAGACTGAGGGACCGGGACATGGCCGCCTGCTGCGATTGGCCACTCAGCACCGCTGACCAACCGCAACAGGTGGCAATGCACCTCTGTCCCGCCGTATAGATTAGGGCCCCCAAGCTTTCTGCGAACGGTACGGCCAACCAAGGTAGTTTTGCTGCCCACCTCGAGAAAGAGAGAAAGCGCTTTTGCCCCGAGCGTTTAGACAAGCGAGGCGTCAGTCACCCTGTCCTGACGCAGTGCGATGTGGTGCTCCGCCAGCATCCGCATCCCCAGTCGCGACGTCAAGGTGCGGTCCAGGAACGTCTTCACCAGCTCTTCTTGCTGAAAAGGCCGTACGACGCAGTAATGAGGCACAAGAACCGACACCCCACTAAATTGGCTGACATGGCAAGAACGGTAGGGCGCCTTCTTCCCAATGTCTGGCTTCCGGCATGTGCTTGTCGCCTTTCGCTGTGCATTGGATGCACGTCCAAGGCTCGCGAGACGGCCAAGCACTATCAAAAGTAGAGGGCTCGCACTGGAGGTGGGATAACTGAGGCACGCGCCCGCCATTCTCATCTCATATGTTAGCCCCTTTCCCCGCCAAATAGCGAGCGCTCGCGGGTTTGGAACTCAGAGCATCCGGTCTCAGTGGAGGAGCAGCCGCGAGCGACAACTCTCGGGGGCACACTGCGCAGTGGGCGGAGGAGCTGCTCTGCTCACTGGCAATTCCGCGGCGCAGCCGCCAATGGCTCCGCTGCTATGGTGCTGTTTCGGCTGCTCTCTCCCCCACCACCGCCCTCCGACGCCTCGCCGGCCCTGCGTACGGCCGCAAAGCCGTCGTGCTGGACGAGTGCGGTTCGTATTCAGTTCGTATTCAGTGCCTTGGCTCATAAGGCAACCGATCGACGCACCCTTCTTGCGGAATAATGAGTGTACCCTCGGTAAAAGTGACCTTTTACGCATCTTGAGAGCAACTCCGACCGTTTGGCAGGAATGTCGACACCTCAGCAATGCATCGTGTCGCTTCGTCGACCCTCAAACAGCTCGTAACGATGCTCGTAACAGCATCGGATCCCTCCGATATTCTCGTAGCTTTCCGTCGTCGAGTGCTACTGGCGTAATCGCTTTCGTGACTTCCACAACATCGCTAAAGCAAATATTGAAACTGAAATTGCTGTGCAGTTGTATGCCCTCACTAGATGGCGCCACCGACCCGCTTCGTAACGACTGCGCCGAGGAAGGCTAAGAAACTCTCGTCAGAGGGGGCCGACTCTGGAACCGGGAGGATGGAAGGCTGCTGTCATTCCGGCCGCTTGTTATTAGTTAATTAAGTATTATGTTAAAACCCAACCCTGAAGTACATTACGGAAATGTTGCGAGTGACTACAGATCAAACACCACCGGAAAAGGCAGCGGGGACAACTTCTCCGTGTCGCTCGACGCTTTCCGACACTTTCCCAAGGATTGGTTGGAGCCACTCGACGAGCGCTCCACTGGCTCCAGATTTACACGCGGCACGGAGAGATTGCTCGCATCTCAGGAGGGCACAGCTACCACTCACCAAATGCTCACCATTTGCCATACTAACCATGTCCTGAAACGGTCCCTGAAGGTGAAAAGTGAACTATGCTTCTCTCTAACGTTGCGTGGTACATTAGCCATCAATGAGTTAGTTGCAGTCCTTAAATTTCTTGTCAACAGCAACAAGTACCTTTTGACTGACACAAAGTAACAATTAACAATAACCAGTTACCGTTTTTAAAGAAATGCGTACAGCTAACACCAACCATTTGCCAACCCCAGTCCGTGCTGTGTTTGTGCCGCAATCCAGTAGTGCCAAAAAGGACCAAGAAGGACAGATATCCTTACAGTCACGAGTACAGCTGTGCTTACCACTAGGCACGTCGGTGCTTTTGCTATGGTCAGTGACAGCCTCCAGCCCTCGCTCCGCTAAAGTGGAAAGGGGTAGGAGCAATTTCTCCTGGACTCTTAAGGCCCATTCACACAATTGCGACTCCTTAGAACCAAGCGCCTTAATACCTCTTAAAATCTCTTACGACGAGAGAACACACTGACATGCTGGCGCCATCTATGCGCTGATCCTGGAACTGCATTTCGCTAGAGCCAAGGTTTGGCAGTATTTGCGAGGTCAAATGTATGTGCTACTCATGGGAATTGTTTGTTTATAACATTGACAAAGTCTTTTCAAGCCAAGAAAGAGAGAATGATGCGCAAAAGAAATTTAAAATCTACGGGACCACTCAGTGTTCCACTGCTACCCGATAGGTGATGCCAGTGTGTCCTCTCGTCGTAAGAGATTTTAAGAGGTTTCAAAGCACTTGGTTCTAAGAAGTTGCAAGTGTGTGAATGGGCCTTTAACCTGTCACACTGACTATAGATGCATATACTCAGTCTGTTTGTACCAAATAACTGAAGCGAGCCCAACAACAAGCAGAAGGACCGAAGTGTTGGTTCATTGGCCTTCTAGCAGCTTGTTTTGCTTTCTATACCACATTCTTTCTCCAATACAGTTGTTGATAGCATACTACGGCACTACTTTAGTGAGTTATGAGTACTATCCACACTTCTGTACCTCGAAGGTAACTGCACGTGCTACAAGTAGGGAATAGATGTACAGAGATTTCCTTCTTTTTGTTTTCTAACTTTTTTCTGAAGCCCTGGCCCCACAGTTCTAAGCCTTTTCAAATTTAAAGGGGCACTGCACTTTAAAGGTCATAGGAGTCCTTAACTTGATCAAAGATTTTGAGATCAAGGGCTCACAGATTTTGAGCTGTGACCGGCGTTTAAATACAACACACGTGTTACTCGCTTTTTGTCTGCCACACCGATGCATTGACTGCGGCGAAAAACAAGAGCCTTCTTGAAAGCGTTACAGGTCTGGATGTTCAAACCAAGCTGTCACAAAAAAAAAAAGCAAGCACGGAACCCATTTACTAAAAGTGTTGCACAGGGCAAGGGGGAGAGAGAGGGATGATACGAACATTTCCTGCGTGACGCCGCATTCCTATACGCAGCCAACTGTGTAATTGGCGTGAAACCCGACTTCACTTCTAAACAAAAAGCAATTCCTTTCTCTAAACATGGCATCATCACTACCACAACCAAGACCCGAATTTGCCGCAAATGCCAGACTGGCCAAAACAGCTGCAACCTGGCGATTTGCCGTTAGCCAACATGCTCCTCCTTGTCAGCCGCTCCTCTGAGCAACTTGGTGCACAGCAGCAAAACCTGCCCTATTACGGGACCCTTCCGCATTTTAACGCAAAATATGTCCAAGAACCGAAATCCTCGAGAAAAGTGTGACGGAATGTTGCAGATACCGTTACGAGATGTGCAACTTATACTTCAAAGGACAATCCGTACACAAAAGAATGCAGAATTGTGAAGAAACAGTAATTAATTGAGAAGTGGCGGTGGCAAACGTGAACGCCGGCGTTTAAACGCATTCGAGCAGTCAGTAGAGACAAGGGCTTTGAATCTGCCCACTAATTGTTCCAACCAGAGCACAGTGCTCCGACATCCCTGCTCTAATCTCCTCCCTTTCTTAGTATCTGTCCATGTAACCTAAAAGAATAGAAAAGAAGAAAATATAACTGCAGTTTGCCACAAGCACCAAAAAGAATGCCGCGGAAATGCATTTGTGTATACCGACTAAACGTAGAATCAAGATACATCTTTTTTCTCTTAGACCTAGCAAGTTGGTTCTTCAAGATTATCTCAGGATGTGGGTGGACGCTTGCTCGGTATTTTACAGTACAAGGACGGCGAACGTAAGCAACTCTGCCAAAGCTGGGGGTGCGTAGCTGCCCCCACAGACCTTGATGTGCTTGCGGCACTCTTTGAAGCCGGCCGCCAGCTGCGTCACCACGTCCTTGTGGTCGTCCAGGACCTGCTGCACCGTCTCCGAGTAGCGGCTCTCGGACTCAAAGTCTGACACCTGCGCCCGGCCGGCACGCCCAATGCTCAAGCAACCACCTTTGTCCGTCCACAGACAAATGCACAGAGCAGGTGACCTTCATAGGGTTGTGCCACGAAGAGAAAAATCTAGATTATTGCCGACACAAAATTTATGAAGGCTTTTACTACGCTCGCCAAGTTTAACGAGCTCTAGAGCAGAGGTGGCCAAACTGCGGCTCACGAGCATCGTGCAGCTCTTGGGAGACCCAAGTGCGGCCTGTGGCTCCCTGGTGAACCTCCTCCCTCCCCGGACCAGATCAAAATAAAAGTAATGTAGAAAAATGGGCAGGTTGTGTTTTTTCAGCTTTGTGCCATCCTATCAATGGACGATGTCCTTGTTTTACGAATAGAGACTCACAATAAAGAAACCTATTAAAAAATCGCATCTACGAGATGAATTAACCATGGCCGCTGACTGAGAAAAAAAAAAAAAGATTTCAAAAGTTTCACGTTTTTTTAATTGCGGCTCTTCACTTAAAATTATTCCATGTTATGGCTCTTCGAATATGTCCCTCTGGCCACCCCTGTTCTAGAATCTAGCACTCTAGTAATTATAAATATTAATCTCTTAATATTTTCCCAACTAGCTGCACTGTGCAAGTGTGATCGGGTGTGGGCAAGAAGTGTGCCATCCCACGTGAATAAATTGCGTAACTGTCTACGAAGGCAAAGTTATTTCAGAATTTAGTTGTTGTGTGGCATGACCTCCTTCGATCAGATGAAAATTACGGGCGAAACATAACAAAAATCCAAGTAGTTACTTTCCTACGAGAGGACTTCCATTCTGTTGAAACAAGAAAGAAAAAGAAAGAACAAAGATGTGCCAAGTGACACTCTGGTGTTTGTTTCAACAAACCAGAGGGAGTGGAGGAAATTGGTGCTTCAACACCAATCACAAAAGGGTTACTAAAAGAAACTCATGTCTTCAACAGCTACCATTAAAAAAAAAAAAATCATTTGCGAGCAAAATTAGTTGGAAAACACAGAGTTCCTAAAACCACAGCTGTTACACCTGCCAGAACAAGGGTGAAACTTACCGGAGGAAAATCGGTCAGGAGGTAAAACGTTTGAGTGTAGAGCTCGTGCTGGCAAAGAGAAAAAAAAGCCCGTCAATCAGTTGCACCATCCGTAAGCTTGTAGTGCTGGCCCGAACCCAAGCCACTGCCAGCTTGGATTCACTCCAAAAGCAAGAGAGATGAAAAAAAGAAGAGCAGCACAGAAAAAAAGAGAGTGCTCCCTTTTTCTCGGAGCATGTAGTCAACGCGAATGCAGAATCTGGGCCAACACTCACGCTGTAAAATCGTGTCCGGAGAACACTGCAGCACAACTCCTCGTTTTGAGGTCGGTCAATGGAGGTGTACAGGTGGATTAAATAAGTAAAGAAATAATGACATTTACTAAACTACCTTGTAGGCTCAGGAGTTGACATTTACTGCAACTGCAAATGCAAACTATAAGGTAGTGAGTAAACGATCGAAATACGGGGTGTCCCAAGCGGACCTTTTGTCGTAAAACGAGCCGGAAAAATTGACGCCCGCACATAGAAGGGTCAAACTTTCACCGAACGTGCACAGAGTAGGTCAGTTTTATCGCGCAACATTTCGAGGCGCAGTTCTCTACCCATACAAAACGAGAGCACTGGTAATTTGCATTTTTCGGGAGATTTTTTTGTCAATCATACAACTGCCCAAATTGGTCAAAATTCAGGAGTCTCCCAGGTAATACGGGAGACTTGGCAGGTATGCACAATGGAAGCGCTACTATGGCAAAGTCAATTTTCCCAGGAATATTTACGACACTGTTTCTTGTATCGGACGTGCACACATACCGGCATTACGAGTGCACTCCAACTTTGCTTTGAAGTACTCACCACGGCCAGGATGGTGGGGTTGCACCCGACGATGAAGGGAAGGCTGCGGAAGCCGGCGATGCGATGTGCAATGCGCACGGGAAGCTCCTTGTGCAAGTATTGGGCACTGCGCTGCAAAGAACCGCCGAGGGAAAGACGGTCAACCCACCACAATCGTTCTCGGTGTAACCCACGAAAGAATGCATTAATTGCCGACTAATTTCTATACTATTATTCAGTTAAGTGTGAACCCTTCTATAGGGTTGTCACAGGCACTATTTTTGTGACTGTCAAACTCATCATTAACTTAGTCCTCAACCAGGTTTTAAAAGCTCAGTATTACAATGATAACCTATACGACTGACCAAAGGGGGTCTATCTTGACAACATTCACTCATGGCAACGGGACACTGCATTTCCGAGCCACGACAAAAAAGCAAACCTTTACATGAGATTGTGTTAGCCTCACACTGCCGAGACAAAAGGCCACAGTGCTGAATTTTCCACTTCACCTACATCTACGGTGCTCACCCTGTGCATCTTAACAAAACAATATCCGTGGCTCCGTTAACAAGAAAATTGTAGGCGATTTACTTTGTCTACTCTCTTTTCATTCTCCATTGAGCAGACTGCGTATCCATCAACGATCAAGGCTTCGTCATGCTCCGCAGCAATGAAGCTGGGATGTCTTGCAATGATAACCTAGTTGTAACAGAGCACAAACAAATCACTTATGTAAACCTTTTGAATGTGCAACAAACTACACTACAAAGTGCAAAGTCCAAACGGCACAAAGTACCCCGCGTGGGGACTGCAGGGGCGCTGTACCACATGGTACTTGAACCGGCAGCTGTGCCAAAGAAGCATATCTACAGACGCCGCATTGTGAGAGATTCCTGGCACTGTGACCCTCGACACTTCCCGACGTAGCAAAACTGAGATCCAGGATGTGAACATCTTTCCAGACATTCTTATCCAAAAAACCATTTTGAAGCTTCCACCGATCCCTCCACTCTCCCAGGCATATCTGTCAGAAACTGAGGCATTGTTGCGCAGCTGTACGAGCGGCGTATCTTTGGAGAGGCACGCTCACAAATGCACACGTGCAAGAACAGATAAAAACGAGATAACGAAGACTCCACAGGGTCTATGTCACTCCTTGAAGCACCTCCTCGTGAAGAGATCCTTGAGTGCACCGACCTGCACTGCTGAATGGATAGATTTGACGGTCACAAAGCGTGAGGTCGATACACGGCCACGCAGCGTGGCATAAGCTCGAAGTCTTTAGAAGAAATCGTACAGGCAAGACATGTAAGATGACTCACCAAGTTGAGCTACGTATGTTGGTGCCACAGATGAGTGCATTAGATGAAATTAGCTGCGGTTGTGAGAAACTCATATGCGAGAAATAAAAGAGAAAAACAAGCATCCAGGTGTTTGTGCTAGTAACATTGTTGCGCTCTGCACCACAAGTCAACTTGATCCGAGTTTTAAACCAAGTGGACAAATAACTGCCACGCAAACCAATTAAATTTTCAGTGCAACAATACAGATGTTGCAGAAACGTGGAGAAAAAGAAATCTCGCGTAATGTAGATGAAGTGACTTGCCTTAACTCTTTGCTTACTGAAGGAAAAAGGCTGTTATAGGATGAACTCAATAAACAAACTGTTCTGCCACAAATCTCACTACTGGGTGTACCAAAGCACGCCAAAATGTTGCTAAAGGAATTCTTCTTTCAAGGGTATAAATGTCAAACAATATATTATATAGTGCAAAAAAAAAACAAAGTAATGTCAAATTATGTGCAACTAACACAGAAGTTGATTTATCTAATTCAATGTGTCTTTGCAAAGTATTAGGAGTAAAAACAAAAAAGTCCAAAATATACATTTCGTACCTTACTCTTCTAGAAACAAATCCTGCAAGTTTAAAAAGCCTCCATGCAAAACTTTGTTCTGCATAAAAAAAAATAAAAAATAGGTAGCCCCCTTTGACGACTGCACCATTCCCCGAAGTCCCAACCAAAGAGTTTCAAGCTATTCTGTAGTGTTGTGCTGAGGTCGGGACCTGAGCCGCCTTTCAAAGAAAACTCGACTCGTTTTACTGCTGATGGCATAAGATCAAGTCTATATGAGGTCGACACACCTTCAGATGAAAAATAATGCTTTCAGAATACGCCCAGTATGTCTACAAAAGCTCACGGAGGCAATAAATGCCCTCGGTGCGCAAAACAAAATTTATCAACAGGCACCTGTAGATTCTAATCCAGGCTGGTTCGACCAACTGCCACAATCGAAACAAAATTTCAATGAATAAACGTCATCTTCTGACTTGCTGCTGCCACTTTTATCCACAAAATTGATAACATATGCACTAGAATCGCGAGTCAAATAATGTTTTGGGGAGCAACGGCATGCGATGAGGACGCCGTTGCTTGAGGATGAGAAGCAAAAAGCGAAGCAGAAAAGCAAAATTGATCGCATCTCCACGTGGTGAATGATGTTGATTGGGGCGAAGCTCTGGTGGTGCTTGTCTACGTAGACGCTGAGCCGCAGCATGCCGAGCCTTTAGTTCGTTTTCATCCATGTCAGAAAGAGAATGGGTGGTATGGAACATGGTTATGTATGCATTTGAGCATTCGACCGCAGCGCCCTCTCGTCTCTAAACGTCGAGCCAATGCATGCAAAGTTTAAGCGATTATATACGCATTTGACCGCAGCGCCCATTCCTGTATAGACGTTGAGCGGCTACATGCAACGTTTCATCCATGACATCCCCAGCTCTTGAGTTACTACCACATCTCAGGAGCCCCTCTACTCGTCCCGCAGTCGTGGCCGAGTGGTTAAGGCGATGGACTAGAAATCCATTGGGGTCTCCCGCACAGGTTCGAATCCTGTCAACTGCGCAAACATTTTTTTCATCGTTTTTTCTTTTTTTCTTCTTTACATTAGTACGTGAGCACATGAGCTCACGAGCAGGAGCAGGAGCACTGAACGCCAGACAGACAGATGGATGGACGGAGGGACGAGAACGGACGGACATGGCTAGCCCCTAAGGAGCAAATGAGCCCCTAAGAAGCCGAAACCGAAACACAAAGTAGTCTCTCTCCGTAATATTCTAGGTGGTGACACATGCCTAAAAATAGCGCTGAACGAGTTGAAAAGGAGTTTGAAATCCATCGATCAAATTGACTGATTTGAATAGGCGTAGTGAGGAAAAGGTTAGTTTAGCACCTGATCATAGGGGAACGTCAGCAAACTTGAAATTAGAGCCGCCGAATAAAGACTTCAAGGCAACATCTTCTCCGGCCATACTGTTCCCCGAGTCGAGTGTTGCCGATTGTCACCAGCTTTCACCAACGCGTCTAACAGAAAAGGCAGAAAGCGCTTCCTTCGTCCTGCCTGCTAAAACAGTCCGCGAACTGAGCAAAATAACATCAGCATCGTCTCTTATAACCTGTACCTAAAACTCAAAAACAAGCATCTCACAGCCAAAACCCCTGCCAACGCGTCACCCGCGTGGCTCCAGGCAACAAAGCGCTGGCACCCTAGGTGCCGATTGTGCTTACGTAAACGGCTTTCACACGACATGAATAAAGAGTGACCGTCGTGACGGCACCAGACAATGGGGAAAGCAGTGCGGATAGTTTGAGCGTAGACCTTGCGTGACTCTGACTTGACAGTTTCTTCCATGGGCTAGGTGAGTACCAACACAGTCCGGATAACGATTTCATTCCAACCAGCATGCGCTAAGTGCAGGGTGTGGCGTGAAGTCCTTACCAGAAGGTGGCTGCCGTCGGGTGACTTGCCAGAATATAGTATGGTGGTGGGCGTCAGACGGACAGAGAGGCTGGGGAGAAAACATTAACATACTTCAAGACACATGACAAGGATCCACAGCTCAAAGCTAAGCACACTCAAAAGTAAATATGAGACATTTTTCAACCCGCCAGCCTTCGCATTTCTGCATTTAGGTACATGTGGTCTCATCAAATATAGGATGGCAAAAATGTCTGGACACCTCATAAAACTAAACGTAGAAACCAATGCTTGTGTGGAAACAAACTTGAATTTTCATCAAAGGTACATTCCGAGTGGTAGTTCTAGCATGTAAGGTCTTTTCCGTTCCAGTGAAACGATCCTTGATAATTCAAATGATGAATGTCGGTGGCCAATTAAGTTACATCCCAGGCGAAAATCAGTCCACTTCCAGCTGGATTATGGAACTGGAAAGGAGGCAGTCCAGCTGGAATCCAGCTGGACTGCCTCGTTTCCAGTTCCATAATCCAGCTGGAAGTGGACTGATTTTCGCCTGGGATTAGTTGCTTTTATAGAGAAAACTATCACATATCAATGTTATGTAGCTTATGAACCGTCAAGTTCCAGTATATATTGATAAACCCTAAAAATTTAATCCTGGAGTTGGTTTCACCAAAATCAGGGTAAAACCAAAGAACCCCGAAGTGGAGCTGTTCTTAAATAACAAAGACCAAAGCTTTAAAGAAGCTGCACATCTACAAGTTTATTTTGCATTGATCTGAAACACAGCTTGCATTAAACTGTCGTTAATGCTGCTTCTTCAAGAACCACAGCCCTTATCAAGTTTCTTTCTTTTACCGAAGGGGAACTGGTGATCGAATGCGCTAGTGCACACCAGCTCGGAGCACGCGGAGTGAAAGCTTGCGCTGCAGAGCCCCTTAGTTCCATCTCCACCCCTGCCTGTTTCAATCTGGATGAGCATCGTACCGGCTTGCGGTCGTGTATCACAAAAACATGCGTGCACGTTCCAGGCTAGCGGTTCTACTGCGCTGACTAAATTGCCCACCTACAGCTGAGAGACAAGACTAACTTCAAGCTGTATAAACATACAGACAGCACAATTCTTTCATCGCCCCTAGGTGCGATGCTTTTTCAGTATTCGGGTCATGCGCATGCTCCTTGAAGATTTAAAAATCCAATGGCCATGTTCTGTTTTCTCTAACATGAGCCCCGAAAAACACTGACATTTGGTGATAAACACCAATAATAGACACCGAATATGGGGAAAAACAAACCCTGAGCACACGGAACCTTAAGAGGATATTGCAGCTGAATTAGAACTAAAATAGGAATACTTTACGATTCCAGGTGGCACTGTGGGTGCCGCCTTTCAATACGTTCGAGCTGCGCTAGTCACAAGAGTTCCTTCTTTCCATCAAAAAATGTATAAAGCATCCCCATCTTTTGCTAAGCTATCTTTAAAGGCTTGACCTAGAAATGAAGGGGCTGGGGTTGCTGGAAGGGGGGGGGGGGTGAGAAGATAGTGCCATTATTTTTTAATTTGGCAGACACAAAGACAAAGACTGCTTGAGGGAGGCGCCTTCGCCTGTTCGCGTCTGTGTTTCGTGAGTTTGGGCTAGATGAGGAAAACAGAAATGTTGTCAGTAATACTAGCACAGGTTTAGAGTGCCCTGCGCCTCAAAGCTAAACTGAACAGGTTTTTTTTTCTCTTGCAAAAGACCCTATGCTTCTAAGTTAAATCAAGTCAGTACATTGATATTCTTGAAATTACCAAATTATGATGGACGAAAAGCCAATTAGATATGGCGTGACTGTTAGAATATATAACCCATAAAAAAAACAAAAAAAAAACAGTCTTTTAATTTCCATGCTCTACCACGGTGCAGACAATACTGCAACAGAGTCCTCAGCCTTCATCAACTGTTGCCTCAACAAAGTGGCTTTGGCGATGATTGGAGTAATTTTTTCTTCTATGGCACCAGGTTACAAAACAATAATAACCACGCACAACCATAACTAAAGCATCATACCAATAGGAAAGAAATGATACAGGAAAAATCACTGATACAATGTTTATACCACACAGTTCCGAGAGAACACCAGGCCCCCGAGAAGCCGCCCATCCCGTTTAAATAAATATATAACATGAAACCCGAAACACGCAACCCCCCCTCCCATTTCCCCGGACAACACGCCAATGTCCGCCGGGAATACGCATCAACTGCAGCAATTTGCTGTACTGCGGCAGGTCAGACAAGCGAGTTATATAGCGGATTCCCTGCGTTTGCGGCCCGCGATCTGCGTGTAGGCATCTCCATTCCGCTAATGAGTTGGTCCTGCGTGTACTAGCATTGCATTGTGAAATGTGATTTTGCTGCGTTTCGCGATCTGCAGGTATTTGCTCCCATAACATATGAGTTTGTAGTGGATTCCTGCCTTTCTGTCAGCGATTTGCCTGCGTGCGATATCGGTTCCTGTGACAAGCAAGTTTGTAGCGGGTTCCCGCGTGTTTATCGCATCATGAAACGTGAATTTGCAAGTCCACGATCTGGGGTATCAGTTTCCGCGTCAACGTAGTTTGTAGCCTGTTTTTGATAAAGTTTTGCTGTGGCGTCCCCAAGGATGGCCCACCCCATGTTTTTCACCATTTATCTCTTCATTTTGGGTGGGCGTTCTTTCGAACTTTACGGTATATCTAAGTACCTTTTTCTATGAGCGTATGTTTTCTTGGTATTGGGGTTTAGTTGTGTTTTATGATTTGCCTGCGCTCTCAATCTTCATTCAGTTCAGCGATATCGCGACAGGATGTTATGAATGCTGAATTTTCGCAATTATTTCTTCCAGCTCCTAGAAGCTGAAGCGCTTCATGCAAGCTTTAATTTGTTGTCTGCTGGTTTCCACGCAAAGCGATGTCGCCTGCATGTGATGATTGTTGCTGCCGCACTCGTATAAGTTAGATTTTTCCAGCCTTACAAAGCAGCCCTAATGCTACATGGCGCGGTATTTTGGAACTCTGCATGGTTTTGTAAACACAATGACGGCAATTAAGAACTCTAGTCATACACTCTGACGAATTGCGACCAGGTCGGTTTACGCTCGAGTCCCAATAAGGACCCCCCTCATATAATCACACACAGATGTACGGGGCTTGGGTGACGTCACGCAGCCCTGACGCATAGTTGCTAGGAAAAGTACCCGAACAGCGGTTCATTTCCCTTTTGCGCATTCGATGAACCATAACTCCCGAAGAGATGTTTGCTCCAATTCTTTTCCGAGACCAGCACGGTGCACTTGTCGAAGACCACTGTGCGGCCGAAAAGTCAAGATTCTGTTTATTAAATTTATGACTAGAGTTCTTAATTGCCATTTATGTCGCTTCTTGACCAGGCAGAGAGCTGTCGAACCTTTATGTTTTTACACAAATGTACAAAAACATGCACATTCGCACAAATGTGTACGAAAGCATGCATATTAGTAAAGGTGTACACAAAAACATGTGCACTCAGACCGATTAAGACAGAAGTGACTTTCAAAACATAAAAATCACATTCGATTGCACAACATAGCTTTACACCATTCTTTTGTAAATATTGAAGAAATATGCTGAATAGACATTCGAAATATTTTTAGTTGTGTAACTCTTCATGCACTTGAAATTGTGGGGATTCCTATGGTCTCCCTTCCCCGATGGCTGCGATAACGGCCGCGGGTTGGAAAGCTCGGCCGCCTTCGCTATGAGCTCTGACCTGTTCGTGAGGCGGAGGGCCGCCTGGCTTGGGGGCCCTCCTCTCACTCTCTCTCGGGGGACCGATTTCCGTTCCCCGCTCGGATGCGGATCACTGCTGACAGGTGAGGAGGTTTCGCCTCTTGTTTTCCCGCTTTCGGGAAAGCGACTCGTCCGCTGACCGCGAGACAGATAGGATGTGTGTCGGGAACTTCTCCGATGCTTTCCCGGTCTTGGCTCTCCGGAACCCCGCGTCTGGCAGGTAAGGACCTTTTCTTACCTTGCCGGCGCGGGGGGCATTTTGGATGGGGACATAGTAGTTCATTTTAAGAGTGTTCTAATAAATGCTCTTGGACTTTGTCCTTACTCTGGTACGTGTGTCTTCTCTTCCGCTATATTCGAGAGAGTGAGACAAGGTAGACGCGATCATTGGCACCGACGGAGGTAATTGATCAAACCGACCCGCGGTAATATGGCCCTAAACGTCGTCTATATTGCCGCGGAGATGTGGGGAACGCGCGCTACTAGGTTTGACGTCTCCTTTGAGATCGCCGCCGCTGTTGAAATAACCCTTTGGTTACTCTATCAGTATTTCTGTTGGTAGCAAAATCCCACAAAATCCACCACCAAATGTGACAAAAGACATGCTTCTTTTCATGGTGTCAACAATTGGAGAGGTTGCAGATGGTGAGGTTATCGAAAGTTTATTTGGCAGTGTTTAGTTTTACAAACTATGCGCATCAAAATATTTGTACAAAGTTTGGGATTAGGACATTGTTGACGCGCGGTGGAGCGCTCAAGTCCATAAGGAAAATTGAACCTTTCTCTCGCAGCTCTCCGGCTTCTGTAGACGTTCACCCTCTTACCTCTGGCTAGAAAAGGCCAATCACTTTAAACCTGATGGTGCCGCGTGACAATCTTCCATTCCATAATCGGCTGGCAGATACCATAAACATCCAAAGAGCCCTCAACGACCACTACAAACTAGGGTGTCGAAACAAAATATTTTTTGTTCCGGTTTCACTTTTGGTATATAAAAAAAAGTCCCGTTCAGATTCTGCTGCAAAACGAAAAAATGTGTGAGTGCAAAAAATATTTAAAACCAGAACTAAAAAAAACAAAACACTTTATTTTATCAAAAAGTATATCATTAAAAAAAAAGTTAGACGCTTACAACTCCCTGTAATGCTGAATTAGAGTGCAGCTCTTCAGAAAGAGAAGAGGAGGGTACGAAGGGGACGGTATGCCCCTCCTCCTCATCCGTACCCTTTCCTTCATCTACTCCTCCCATGCTGTTCACCTCCTCCCTCCCGCATGGTGCATTATGAGAAGTGTCCCATAATGCAATGCACAAGTCACCGCGGTGCATTATGGGACGTTTTCCATAATGCACCGCCCGGTTACGTTGATGGCAACAACGACGACGCTCAAGCCGGAAACGGGCACTTAAGAGCTGCGCTCTAAAAGTTATAGCAGGTGTGCTCTTATTGCAACAATAGAAAGCATCGGGGTAAAAGGCACCGCGAGGAAAAACGGCTCAAGGAACTGAGCATGATCTCAGAAGCAACACATCCTCAAGTGCACTAGGCGAAATGCGAGACCTCTTTTCCGATAAAATATACTGAAGCCCCGAGAATGCCTGCTCCACGCTGACCTGTGTGGATGATATACCAAGGGCCACTTGCGCTAAAGTGTACAGTTCCAATTGGTGTTCCGTTCATTCTTCGAAAAATTTCAATACACTCATGGTTCATTTTGAGCTATGTGCAGTTGGCCTAGCTCACTTGTCAAATAAAGGTGCGTGCCTGCCTCAGCTTCTTTTTTTCTCGAGGGCATCTCCTGGTTCCTCTGAACGCCAGAAGATACTGAAATACCTAAACGTTCCTCTTGAGCCAAAAACTGTAGAAAATATTTTCGGTTTCACTCCAGAACAAAATATTAAAAAATGTTTTGATTATGTTTTCGTTCCGCCTAGAAATATAGCTATATATATATATATTTTTTTTTTTTCATTCTGTTTTGAAACTTTGCTACAAACACTGCCGACCGCTACTGAGGCGCCATGCCAGGACTACTCAATTCAAATAGCGCGAGCCCTGAGCAAACAAGACGACAGCGGCGCAAACAATGCAAAAGAAAAAAAGACCGACTCAAGCCAGTGGCGTAGCCAGGGAAAGGACTTATGGACCACCGATCTCTATTGCAGTTGGATGGATCATGGATTGAAAGTCCATCGGTGGCACCACTAGCGGCCATTGCTTGACACCAAGCAATACACGCGTCTATGGAAGAAACACAAAAAGTAGGACTATTGAAGCTTCTATGCGGTGCTCAAAGGCGAGCATCTTATTATGTGCTGCGATCATTATACCGGGCATTCGTATATGGAATCGGTGTTTGTCAAGCATTCAAACGCCGATAAAAAAAATCAAATGTAGCCGGAGCACCACCGACTGTGCCGGCGTCGCTTGCTTTAATTGCTAAAAAAAAGGCACGTTCAACAAATGAACAACATGGTCCAAGTTTTAGTTTGTCACAGAAGCCCTCACTGCAGTTCAAAGCAAAAGCTTGCAACAGAAATACTTTGTACATGCGCTTGAAACGATATGAACACCCACAGTAAATGCAATCTAACTTATCGTCTGCTAAGCTCCGATGACTTTGAGATCACGAATGACTCCATGTGACTCTTGACTACCTTTGTCTCATCAAACCGCGTCACAGTTTACGCCCAACAAAGTCGCAACCGGACATGTATGTAAGCGCTGCTTCTACCTACCGTAAAAGCCAAACGAGCGCCCACTCAAAATATGGAGATAACAGCACAAATTGGGGTATGGGCTCTTGTTAGGTCATCAATTTTACCTATATATGTACTGTGCATATTTTTTCAGATGTTGCAAAATTTGGGGGTGGGTGCTTAGTATGGAATGGGCGGATGCTCTGTATTTTACGGTAGTTACTTTTTTCAATAACGAGTAGCATATTTATTTACTTTTTTTTAGAAACGGAATGAGTAACATACTTAGTTGTTTTTAAGGCCAGGTAACGAGTAATGGTATTTCTGTTGCTTTTAAGGGGTATTGTGTACAACACCGTTTGAACAGCATCTTTTAATTCTAACCTGAGTATGTCTTTATTGTGAAAAAGGCAAATGGGCAACCCAAAAAAACAACTAAACAGTATGACAGTATTGCAACGTTTAAACATGTCAGTCGAACTCTACAGCTGGGAATGTCCTCCACCCAGTGAACACAATAAGGTTTGTAGGTCGAACCTTTGAACATTCTAGAATCGTGTGCAGACTGAATGTAAACCCGGATGTCGCCAACACAGGAAGGCATGCAAACCCCTGTGGAATCCCAGATTCACCAGCTCTTCCTGAAGCACAACACTGTCCGTTCCTTCGAGCGCGTCAGTAGAATGGCTGTTGTTTCCCTGAGGAAGTGGGGAAACATAACTGATGAAAACTTTAAGAGGCAGCTTCTGCTGAAGTGCAACGACTACAGAAAAGAAAGCAATAAACCATGAAACAAAAGCAGTTGTGTATTTGGTCGTCAAAGTAACGAGAAAGGTAACTTGTTACCAAGGGCTCAAACCGAAAAATATAACGTTTCGGTTACGGTTACCATTTCCTGTTGATATCGGTTTCGTTTCGGTTTTTTACGGTTTCGGTTACCGGTTATACATTCCTAAAAACCGGTTTATTTCGGTTTCTCCAATAATCTTTTTCTTGAAATGCTAGACAGCCGTTTTATTCAGCTGTTTAAAGTAGTTCCAGATATCCAACAATGGGACATTCACAATAACACAAACTCTTAGTGCTTCTAATTGGTAAAAAGTTTAACATTTCCAGCTCCAACATTTGTTCACTACATCTATTTTCATCATGTAGTTTGATACCCAAGCATGCATATCACACCCGCTACTCGGGAATCATCGCATTCTATATAATAAAAAACTAAAAATTAAAATAAACATAGCTATTTTGTTGTTCGGCAGCATTTGTAAACAACCTTCAGGAAGTTCCCACTGGGTGCTGGAAGAGCCATTTCTCAATGCAGAAGAGGCTTCGCCCACACTGAAGAAAGGAACAGAACTATGTATACCCCTCCTCAAGTAAAATACATAATAAAATTGAGAGCTGGGCTAGTTGGCGAATGTCAAAGATAATGTAAATGCAATAGCGCAAAACAAGGAAGTCCTGTGTTGTCCTGTGTTGTTTGTTTTGTTCTATAGTCGCCGTTGTTGTGCGCTGTTACACCTACACCATGTTTGCTATTTCCAAGCAAATGCATGTGGTTATAAAGGCGCACGTTTCTCGCTGTCTGATTCTGTGACGCTAGAAGAACTGTGCATTTATATAGTGGCACCATTTTTCTCTGGCGTTTGAAGGCGGAGCTTCTCCTACAGATATGTTGCAACTAGGGATGTCACGAACTTCCGGGATTTTTACGTCGAACCTCAAGGATCGACTAGTAGTTCCACAAACCTCCTACCTTTAAACAGGTTCTACAAGGTTCGACTTTTTGGACAGTGGAGCTAGACTTTGATACAAGCATGTCTAGGCTTGGAAAACACGGTTTTAGAGAATAGGTTGTTTTATTTTATAAATAGTTACAACCAACAGAAAATAATTCTAATAACTTAAAAGTTAATAACATAATTTATTCTTGCTATATTACCAAAACAACCAAACATCGCTGCCCTTACTAAAAGTAGCATGTTTGACTTGATAGTTTGGTCATCACCATTAGGGATGTCGCAAACCAGTCGAGGTTCGAGTTCGACCAGTTTCGACTTTTCTAACTCTTGTGAAAAGTTGGACAAAAGTTCAACTGCTATGCACATGCGCGACAGGATGGCCAGTTGGCTTCGGCTTGGATGGTGATGGCTAAGGGATGAATTAAGGGCAGCACTGATTGGTTATTTCAGTTAATACAGTACAAAAAATTAAGTTATTAACTTCTTCAGTGATTAGAATTAGTTTCTTTTAATTTCAACTGTTCATAAAATTAAAATAACCCTTTGCATAAAAAAAAAATTCTCCCAACCTAGACATGCTTGTATCAAGGTCTGGCCACACTGTCCACATAGTCGAACCGGTCGAATCTGGTTAAAAGTATGAAGGTTCGTCGAACCGAGTCCAAATTAGTCGAACCCCAAAAGTTTGACCTATAAATCCGGTTCGACAAAAGTTTGCAACACCCCGTAATCACCAACCAATCGGAAGCCAACTGAGCCAGCCCGTCGCGCATGCGCATAAAGTCAAACCCTAATCAAACTTTCTCCAACCTTTCTATAAAAGTTTGAAAACGCCGAACCTGGTCGAACACGAACCCCAACCGGTTCGCGACGTCCCTAGTTGCAGGTCAGGGACATCGGTGGTTTTGAAAGAACCGAATCAGATGGACATATCAGAATTTTAAATAATTCTTTAATATCCTGAAGGCAACACGTACTGAATTCGTGTAGCGATTGTAGGAGTGTGACAGATTTAGAAATATAGACATTTTATTATAAGCTCGGCCACTGATTCCAACTAAGTATTCTTGATCCTAAATTTAGACTGAATGTAAATGTATTACCAGACGCACCACTTGCTGACGGTAACTCTGTCAAATGGCCACATTTCAAGATCCCTCCTCGAGGTCATTCTTGAGAAAAACAAATATTATTATTTTTCGGTGAACATCGGTTACCGGTGAATAACTTACGGTTACGGTTTTTATAAATGTCAAATAACGGTTTCGTTCCGGTTATGGTTACTTGGAAAATTTCGTTCCTAAACGGTTTTCGGTTACGGTTACGGTTTGAGTCTCTGCTTCTTACATTTGAGGTAAAGTAACGCACTCCTTTTGGGAATCAGTAACAAGGAACGTATTTAGTTACTTTTTGAGCGTATAACGAGTAACGGTATTTAGTTATTTTTTGTGGGTAATGTGTACATGTCTGGTCGCAACCCTCGACCCTCAGCCGCAAAACATAGTTAAAAAAGACGGGTATTCTACCGCTTTTAATATTTCCGCCCAGAATATTACCTGTCATTCATGGAGGAAGTGATACAAATTTCATCGTCGAGAACAACCAAAGGTAAGAAATTTTAGTTTTTCCCACAAAGTCCCATGCATTAGCTGGTGTCAAGTGAAGTCTGCTGGGGTCGCGATCCAATCTACTACAGTGTCAAGTGAAGCCTGCTGGGGGTCGCGATCCAATCTACTACAAGAGAGATCAGTGTACAAAACTCTGAGCACCCCCCCCCCATCACCCCAAGTCATGAACAGACCACCCACCTGCCCCCTCGAAAAAATTTCTGGCTGGCTACACCACTGACTCGAGCAAATTTCAATACACATTACAGCGAAAAAAATATGGCTAAACAAAAAGAAGAAAAGCGTCGCCAACTTTACATTTCCCCCACGGCACTTGCAAAGACGACGAGTGGGTGATTTACTCGCAGCTCTGCCCACATGCCTAACTAAAAACACAAGCACAAAAAGAAACATAAACCATGAAGCACGCACCCCGAAACCTTGAACACGACTGAAAAAGAAAAACGGGGTCATGCAAGTAATCTGTTGGTGTGCAGTGTGCACTAACACAAGATGACCACAATTGTGAAATAACTATGAAAGGTTGCTCACAGGTGGCGCCACAGGATAGACAGTAAAATCCATCGAGGCAATTTTCAGGCTTTCACCAGAGTGCAACTTGATCCTCCTATTTCCCTATTGAAATATATTGAACGAAGATCTTGTTGAAGATATGCTAACAAAAGAAATTGCCTTCCACAACGCCTTTCCAGAAAATCTATTAGTGTTTTTGTTTTCTTCAAAACTGCTCACAAACGGCAGGTTGAAAAAGGGGGCAGTTTAAAAGAATTGAAGCTCCCGTAGAAAATCTCTAGCCCCAAAACTGGGAAAAAAGTGACGGTGCTGCAAATTGTTTTTTTTTTTCTCCCTTTTAATTAAACCATTTTGAAGTCAATCCGTCCGGTGGTTGCTGAGCGGTTGGACAAAAAAGTTGCCATTGGAAACACATAGGACCTAGTTAGCTGCAATATCCTCTTAAAGGTTGCTTTTTTTAGAAGCTTGCTTTTGATGGCATATTGCTTGTTGGACTTGAAATAAAAATTACCAGTTATACATAGATGGCATGACATCCTAGCAAACCCACAGCAATATAAACAGATGGGCACTCTTTCTCTTAAATTTTTAACCTCCATAATATTTTACCAATGAAAATAGTTAATAGCATGGAGATTTTGAACTTTACTATTATCGCTCTTTTTAGGCACGTTGTGCATTATAAATTTGACAAAAATGTCAAATCTTTGAGTGTAGGAGACATAATACAGCAATTCTTGTTTTAAAATGCCGTCTGATGAAGCACCCTGGGGCCCTATGCCACACGGCAGGACCAAGTGGAACCAAGGGACCGGGACAACATCATCTGCTGCGATTGGTCATCGCCGTGCTGCTGACCAATCACAGCAGACGGTATTGTCCCGGTCTCCTAGCATAGGGCCCCTGTTGTCTGCTCCAAGGTGCAGAAAAAGGGGGGGGGGGGCACAATCTTTGATTAAATTTTTATAGAGAAATTGGTCGCCCATGGGTGTCATTTCGGGTTTTTCAGGATGCTTAAAGCCCGTAGATTGAGCTATCACCATAAATAGACAATCTTACAATCCACTCGAAGCACCTTTTTAATATTGCATCGTATCGCGAGGAAGTAACATGATTTTGTAAAAGCAGAAATATATAGTATTGTAAAAAGTTTGGAAACGTTGGAAACAGTATGAAACTGAACTCTGGGAGTCTCATCCCATTACTGCAGCTGTTCCTAACATGCGACTGTCAATGAATGGCTCTTCGAGTCTCCGTGAATAAAAGAAGTGCCAGGTATACTCGTGTAGTTTCTTTTTCGGTAGAAGATAGAAAAATAAAACATAAATTGCAGCACGGGCAATGCCCTCAGCTTCCATCTGTGACTAGTCACTGACGTGTTGACAGAAAGAGTTCCTTGCTCCTTTTTAAAAAGCAGGGAACTCTTTCTGTATGTATTTTTAAACATATGCGCAAAGATGTGCATATGCTTAAACATATGCACATATTTTTGAAGTGAGGGTACAAACTTCGAATTCCATATGGCAAAAGAAAACAAGAAAACACCCGAGGTAAACATATATGCATATGTCATTTTCGGCTTTCAATAAAACTGCGAGGTCCAGCGCAAACTTCGAGAAACTAAGCTATCTGCTACTTCCAGAGCTATATCCAGAGCTCATAAAATGCAAATTTGTAACGATTTTGAGCTCCAATAGGTGCATTATGTGGATACTCAAAGTCACGACTCGAGCAGCTCCTTCCATTCAACAGGCCACGCACTTTCGGTGCTTGAAAGTTCTACTTCTAGCAGAATGACCTACCCACCGTTAAGCAGTGACGCTGGCCCACGCTTGTTTTGGTTGCCATTTTACGAGTGTCAGTTCGTTCGGTATACGTTTCTGCGACCTGAATAGCAATCACTGGACTTCATGATGGCTTTATCCTCATAGAAGTAATGAAATGTGATTCCTATAACCATGCCCTCTTGTGATAATGCGGGCATAAGTCATTAGTCTTGTTTGAGGATCATCTGCTTCACTGGTTATGTTGTTTTTTGTTGTTGACACTGCTAAGGGCCAGCACGTAACTAGATTTGGTAAACCTTGCATTTACTTCCTCATGGCAATGCACACATTTCTGGTGCTCTTTCAAACTCGTTCGTGTATGGTGCCTTGCATCGATGGCAAACACAACTTTGCAAACATTGAACATTTTCAGCAGTTGGTGCTTGCACAATAATGCATATGTCTGTATGTGTCAATTCTTTGTTGCTAAGACTAAGTTAAATGATTCTACTAGCTGCTTAGGTAAACCAAGCAGCACAGCTGTCGTATCAACTGATGCTCATGGCGTCAAATCTACTGACACTAGATATGGTAAATTGAATTCCAGCACGCTTTCAAAGAAAGTTTCATTTTCATCACAACATCAAAGAGCAAGCGAAGCGCCAAGCATTTGCTTAAGTGGATTCAGTGTCTTCAACCCAAGTTTCTGTGTCCTTGCACATCTATGTGATATCACACATCTTCCTCTCCATCTTTCTTGAAAAAAAAAAAGTTATATTTCTGAAAATAATTTGACATCTGGACAAATTAAGCAGCCCTATGAGGTCTACATCTATCATTTGCATTGACAAATGTTAGGTGAATGTGACCCTTAGTAGCACGTCCAGAGGATGTCTTTAGGACGCCCTAAATGTTATAGGGATATATGTCCTGAGGACATTTGTGTTGCTTGGGGCGTTCCTGCACCACTCTTCAGTATCGGCTGCACAAAAGTTTGAGGAGTTAGTTTTTTCTCTGCAATTTATGTCAGGCTGTGCAGTCCCTAAAGGAATGGAACCTTTATTCATTCTAGTAATTTCTAGGGCTTATCGGGGTTTTCCTCAGACCGCAAGAAAAGACAACCGTGATTCGTTCACCTTGACGGAACTAATGTTAACAACCAAAGGTAACAGAATGAAAGATTGGATTAGCATCAGCTGTGGTTGTGCTAGGATGCAGTCAACAGCCATCCTCATCTGCATTACACGAAACAAAAACCGAACATATTGTTTAGGATAGAGACCATCCAATTCGTATTTCAAGAAGCTACAACTGCTGCGGACATGACGTGCTCTCGCTCACGTCGCACGTCGGGGAGGTCTGGCGGAATCTCCTACAAAGAATCTAGCGCTCTTGTTCTTCTCGGCGGGAAAGTAACACGATCAGCGAATAACCCGCCGCTCGAACAATGCAAAAGACGTCAGCCGCGGCATAGTTTACGAAGAAGTACGAGACTCCGCAGAGAACGCGTGCGATCTTTCTCTTTCTTCTTGGGATGCAACGTTCGTGCAATATGTCTCGCACGCAGCCGCGCACAAACCATTACCGACAACTAGCGAGCTCTCCAGCATGAGCGGCGTTCCCGCCAGTAGCAGCATTTGACCTGGCAAAGGGTGCACCGCCAGAACAGCCAGTGCTGGATGACGAAATGGCGCAACGCGGCACGCGACGACCCCTTCGCGACTCGCCTCCGGCAACAAGCCAGTCACTCGACAGAAACGAAGCGACAAAGAAATAAACAAACAAACGGACAGTGCACAAAAAATAAAGAAAAAGGAAGCCCCACCTTGGCAGCAGCAACGTCGATCGCCGACTGGTTGTAGAAAGACTGCACGGTCCGCGATTTGTCTCTGGGTTGCGGGCTCGCCTCGGCAGCTCCTTTGGACGAGTACGCGATGCCTCTCGTCGGGAGGAGCGCTCTGCAGCGCTGCTTCAGAGTCCCCCGAGCACCAGATTTCGCTCCAGAGCGGTTGCCATGCTCCCGACGGTGACTGTGGTCACTACGACGACGATCTCGGCTCGACGACGCTCATCTGTCGGTGCTGTCGGCGAGTAAGGAAGACTCCGCACGCCGCGGAGTTGTCGCCCCGACAACAGCCGGGGCAGTGGCGGGACGCTGGCGTGGTCGACGGTCTTGGCCGGCTTGCGGGCTCTCGGCGAGACGCATTGGACACACGCACCGGGGAAACGTGTTCTTGGGGTGCGGGGCACACTGCTATCGGCGACGCGGCGGTGCTGGCGGTGCAGAGAACTCGGCGACCAGCGGAGGCATCCCCAGCTGACAAGACACCCGCGGAGCGAGTGGGGGGAATACGGAAGTGGAACTGTTGCACACGCTTCGCTGATAAAGGGCGGCTGCAAAACGCTTCCTGCTCTGTCGCCGGGGTTTCGGTTTCGTTTTTGCTTCATGAGTATTTTATTGTTGTTTATGTGTATTGCTTCTTCGTGTGTTTACGGCTGCAGCTGTGGTTTATAGGCGGTGATTTTTGCTGCCCAGGCTTCGCTACTCCAGCCACTGTGGTTCAGTCGTTGGGTTCTAGGGGTTCTAGGTGGTATTGGGTTCAGTGCTTCAAGTCTTGGCATGGTAGTGCACTGGTACTGACTAAAACTGACTGGTCATTCACAAAATGAAGCATAAAGACAATTAAATTCAAGAGACCAAAGCGCAGAACCAACGAAATAGGGCAGAACACAGAAAACCTTTATTTAATGTGTTTGTAAAAGCTAATAGGCATAATATTAAAACAGGTTTACATGTTGTCTCAAGTAATCAAAATATCTAAAACATTCCCACTTAAGCAGAAACAAAAGTCCCCATGGCTGTAGAACTTTCGAGATTTTTTATTTTTTATATGCTTCTTTTTTATTTTTTTTTCTTTTACTTTTGGACGTTTTTGTGGTTTTCGGAGAAGATGAATATTCACCAGCTTGTTTAGGTTTACGTTAGCCAATTCTAGCCTATCCAATCCACCTTGGCATATGTGCGCATGTGTTCAGCATGGTTCTGCGTGTGTGTGGGCTAGGTCCTGTGGCTGTGAATCGCGATCTCTTAGTAAGCGCAGGGTTTTAGCTCCCTGGTTTTATCCATGGGGAAGAAAAAAGGGGCCTCGGGACTGGGCCGATGTTTGATCAAGCAGAAACCAACCAGTCGCCTCTACGATTCCGTAAGTGATCTCCGCTTCGACAAACTATTGCACGTAAAGAGACGTCACTCGGTCTCGCCCGTCAATTCTCAACACCGTGAAGACCCGTCCTGATCAACCCTTTGTTGACGAAAACAGGAGTTATTTTGCGTTTGTTTTCGTCCAGTTGTGGTATTTTGAAGCCTTTAACTTGTTGTCGTGACCAGCCTTTCGCTAGAACCCTGCTCGCTTCGTCGCTGAACCCTTCACCTTTCCAGGCTTGACGTCCGCTGATGCAGTGTAATTTGTTTTCCACAGTCGCTCCACACAACCGAGCTAAACGATGGCTACGACTGGGGACGCGCCAACGTCACCAGCATCACGGAGCAAAATGACCTGGACGCGTTCCTGGCTACGGCGGAGCTTGCAGGAATTGACTTCACTGCCGGTATGAGCACACAACGTTGCTAATAACTTTACGCAGTGCCCGAAACAAAGCCCTAGATCACGCCTTGCTGTGAAACTCATCTTTGAATTGCGTCGCTATAATAAGTATGTTGGAGTCCTAAAACCGTATTAAGAGTGTTGGTATGCGGTGACCCTTTCCAAACGTCAGGACTCGGGAGTTTCCTCTGAAGTCACCGCAATGAGACAGGACAGGCAATGCAAAAAGAAATATATATATTAATAATAAAAAAATATGCAGTCCAGTAACCACATACACTTGCTGACTGCTCAAAAGTGTAAGTCTTTTACATGTTGATGTGCAATATTTGTAGGTCTATCTGGAGAGGCTGGTAAATTAGACAGATGGAACATAAAGCAAAGGAGTGTATCATGTGCTTTACCACTTTTCGTGTTTTGTTCTAATTCGTAACGCGTCCATATTCTTTAAAACGAGGCATTTACAGGTCGCCATATAATCAGCTGTTTTGCTTTGGATTTCCGTGCAAGAAGCATCAGACTTTAACCTGTTTGAACCAGTCTCTTGTTCGTGCTTCCCACGGATGTCTGTAAAACAAAAGCAATGAGTGGTTTCCAATCGGATGGCACGCAGAGAAGCAGAATGTGAAGGTGGTGCACAAGGGCGACGTGGTCTCTTCGGGTGTCCTCTGATGGCCAGAAGGCCGCGCTCAAGAATTTACAGAGGAACACAGGAGCTGCTCCATACCACGCAGGTAAGCATGGCTCCGGAGTCATCGGTCGTTTCAAAGCGTCTCGCAGTGCTATGCCTTCGGAAGAACGCAGGTTATTGCGGCAGATGTGATGGGACAAGCTGTAGCTTGTTGGGTACTGCGTTTTTAACATGCTTATCATAAAGAGAACTTCACATACGAGCATTACTGCAGTGAAGAGTCTAAGGCTGGGCACGAGATCCACCCGTGGGGCAGGCCCCCTGACGTAAGGCAACAGGGTTGTCAGTGGGGTGGCTTGTGCGTGCTGGTGCTTTTGTCCCTTCCCGTGGCACGTGTGAGACGAGATTTGTGTCTTGTCTCACGTGTGTCAAGGACGCTACAGCTTGGCAGCCTCGTGTGAGTCCAGCTTGAAAAGAGGTTTTTGGAGTGCAACCCATGGTTTCCTGAGAGGTTTCTTCAGAGCCCCGAGGAAGCTAAGTAAGCCAAGCCTGGTTGTGGAATGTCGACTGCCACTCTGAAGCTTCCAGGAGGTCTGTTTTTAGTTTCCTCCCACCAGCTTCAATTGCACCTTCCTTATTTTTTTTTACTTCACACTATACGAGACAAACGATGACCTCTCTAAGGCGCTCCTTCTAGATGCACTCTGAGAGAGTGCGCGCTTTAGTGCCGTTGATTTTGTGGCACTGCTGCAGGGAAACCTTGGCAGTTGCAGACAAAGATAGTCTTGTGATCTTTATGCAACGTGTCTTCCGGCACGTGGCTTGCTTGCAGGCCGGCATGGAACTCCGACACGAGCGCCGAGGAGCTGCACGCCCTGGAAAGGGAAAGTTTCGTCTCCTGGAGGAGGCAACTGGCAGAGTGAGTTTGTTTATTGATTAAACTTTGTTTTTATTTGCTTTCTGGATCGCCCTGCCTAGGACATGTCATCGTAAGGCAGGGAGGGCTGGGATATATCGCCTGGAATGGCTCATCGTCCGCAGGCAGAGGGAATTTTTTTATAGTACCCTCATCTTTGCATTCGCACGATGCCGGCCACCAAAATGAACTCAGAATGGAATCCCCAGCTTTCATGCCCGGACTCTGGTTCCTCCTGTTTTTTTACATACTTATTTATTGTCAGTTAAGAGTACCACTGGCCATTTTACTTTTAACCATAATTGAAGTGGGTTCGGTAGACATTGTCACCGCATGTACATAGCAAAAGCGCACGCTTTGCACCAAAAGGGCACATGGGAACAAGCAAGAATTTGGGCGACTTTGCTCTTTTAGAAGGAGTCGCTACAAACAACAGAATAAAGTGAATTTGACAAATTTCATCTGCAGTTTCTTAGCTTTCTTCTAACAACCATTTTGCCTTTCAAATGTTTCTGAAGATGTTCAACGGCGAAGTGTTCTTCGTTTGATGAGTGCCAGTCAGTCCTTGGAAAGAAAGAAAAGAGCATGTGAAACTGTGTTGGAAGGGACTTGGTGTTGAAGGTGTCATTCTTTTTGAAGACTTTTCTTTTGCATAGTCATGATATTGGATAAAGCTGGTGAGATTCTTAGCTTAGTGATCCAGAGCCATAATGTCTGCTTCTCAGAGTTTGAAAGAGGTAGCAGATTATTTACCGGCAAGCGCTCTGTGTGACCTGCTCCAAAAGTACCTAATCGATCAGATTTCATGTTTATAAATAAAATCTAACAAAGAAAAAAAAAAGGCTTGCTACATAAAAAAAAAATTTTAAATAGAATTTGTCTGCTTAAACTAAAATTGTTGAGGTCGCAACGGTCAAAAGATTGCCTGCACACCCCACACAGACATAATCAGAGCCCAAGGTCAGTGGTCAGATTTCTTCGAAACTCGGATGATTTCCAAAATAATGCCTGTACACTTCACGAAGCTGTAGTCAGGTCAGGGTCAACTGTTTCGAGGAGAGTCCACTCTAGATTATTTTGGAATCTCGTACGATGAACAATATGGAAGGTATATACAGTCGAGCCCGGTTATATCACACTCGGGTATTTCGAATTATTGTTTATATCAAACAGTCCAAACATCCCCTTGAAAATCACATGTAATAGTCTAGGAGCGTTGTCTTTTTGTATCGAACTCCCATGGTGCGGACACTTGATATAGCAAACAGAAGCCCAGCTGCCCGTTGCTTTTTCCCGCTATTGCGCCGTTGGCGAGTACATCGCTTGCCTTGCGTGGCTGGCAGACTGCCAAGCCAGCATACACGCTGGAAATTGTGCAACGTAATAGCAGTTGTAAGAAAAAGAGAGACAGTGAACCCTTAGTAAAAAAGGTGGAGGATAACAAAAGCAAGGGGAATGCATGCGCGCTTGTTTAGGGAGTGCAGAGAGTGCCCGCTGTTGGAACGATGAGCCTGCGCCCATTTCCCGAACATTGCTGATGCTGCGTGACTCCCTGACCCCAAAATAAAATAAGAAAAAAAAAGTCTTCAGCAAGTCGAGTGTGTCGACAACGACTTGAGTTGTGCGATCGTCCAATCACACTTTGAATGCCTTATCTTTGTTTACCTGGTTTTTTGTTTTGCCGTTATTGCCTTGCACGTTTCTTTCTGTTTTATTTTTTTCTTTTTGTCTGAATTGAGTTAGCTTCTTTTTTTCTTTGTTTACTCTTTTCTTTCGTGGTTACTGCTTTGGCCCGTTTCTTTCTGTATTTTTTTCCCTTCTTCTTTTTCTGTCTGAATTTATAGTAAGCTTTCTTTTTGTTGCTTGCTTAAATTTTTTCTATGGAAAGAAATGTTTTTATGCGTCTCAGCTTTTCCGTTTTTTTTTTTTATTTTTTTATTTTTTGTGTTTTGTTGCTTATGCTGTGTGGAGGTCCTGGCCGCTGCGTTTAAGCGCAGCAGTGTTTGCGGTTTCCGCTAACTTCCCGCTGTACTGTATTTAGCAGCTTTTGGAAGCTCTATTTGGTAAGCTCTTGTTTGTCCCGACCTTCGCTATTAACAGAGACGCCAGGAAATTTCAGCTTGAGCTTAATTTAACATATTTTAGGGGCGAAGCTCCGTAGGGTCTAGCCTTGTGCGCCCGTCCGTCCGGCGTCCGTGCTCACATCGATTGCCATCCCATCTGTTTTCTTAAAAAAAGAAAAAAATGTTTGTGCAGTCAACAGGATTTGAACCTGTGCGGGAGACCCCAATGGATTTCTAGTCCATCGCCTTAACCACTCGGCCACGACTGCGGGACGAGTAGGGGGCTCTGAGATGTGGTAGTAACTTAAGAGCTGGGGTTTCTGTCATGGATGAAACGTTGCATGTAGCCGCTCAACGTCTATACAGGAGAGGGCGCTGCAGTCAAATGCATGTATAATCGCGTTAAACTTGGCATGCATTGGCTCAACGTTTATAGACGAGAGGCGCTGCGGTCAAATGCTCAAATGCGTATATAACCACGTTCCATACCACACATTCTCTTTCTGACATGGACCATTGACTTAAGCGGTGGAGATGCATTCCCACGGCTTCTAGCGGATCCAAGCTGATCCGCTAGAAGAACCACTGGCTCTGCATTTCACCGACCATAAAGCAGTAATAATGAAGTCGAAACGCAACCCGGAACTCAGCAATACGTATGAGCAATAAAAAAAAATCAGCACCATCAGCACTACCTATGAACAATAAAATCAGTATCATCAACACCACCAGAGCTTCGCCCCAATCAACATCATTCCCCACGTGGAGATGCGGTCATTTTTTTGTATATCAAATTACTGATATATCGAACTATTTTACGATCCCCTTTGAATTCGATATATCCGGGTTCAACTGTATCTCATCAGTAACGGCGCACATCAGGCTAAGGGAGTTCTCTTTTTCCCCGCTTGCAGACTCCAGGATGTGGAAGGTATCATCCTGACCCCTTACGAAAAGAACCTGGAATTCTGGAGGCAGCTGTGGAGGGTCGTCGAGAGAAGGTACCGCTTTCCGTCGGCTCCATGGCAAAGCCTTCCACCAAATCTCAAGGGACTGTTTAATCTAAATTGTGCCACTGCACATACCAAAATAACAATACATTCCTTAAAAAAAAAAAAAAATCTATCATGTCAAGGAAAAACTATATTGTACTAGCATGTTGTCATTTTTTAGGTCATGTATAACTTGTTCTGAGTTGGAAATCAAGAACGGATCTTCTAGGCGAAGGTTTGATAACTGATTAAATATCAACCTTGACATAGCTGGTTGCCGTGTCCTAAAACCTAAAAAATGACAACATGCTAGTACAATATGGTTTTTCCTTGATATGGAAGATTTGTTTTATTCAATACCTCATGACCATCTGTTCGTAGCTGTAAGAGAATGTATCGAGGAAAATGGTACCGTGCCCTTCCAAAAACAAATCCGGCCTACATCTTGAGTCATTCTTGGGGCTATTGACATTCTACCTAGCTTTTACAGTCAGTCTCATTCAACGCCAGCACTAACCTGCAAAAGGAAGGAATTTGCATTGGATCATGTGTGGCACCAGTGTTATGCTACATCTTCTTATCAAAATGCGATCGGGCCATCGCCCAGCAAGTATCCAACAATCAGGTGTCAAAAATATATACAGATATGTAGACGACTATCTTGTGCTACTAAAAATAGACCGGATATAAATAATGATCAACAAATCATCAACATACGTTCAATATTCACCGAAAGTGCACAAGTAATCAACGTCACACACGAGCTACCCAGAGACAACAGCCTTCAATTTCTTGATAAATGTATGATATTCCAACTAAACCACACTTGCTGGATGTACATGCCACTGATCAAGAAAACTTTTACTCCAATATGAGTATTCGCATTTAAAACTCATTAAAATGGGGTTTATCAAAAAGTGTCTTAGCGCAGCCCTCAAGAAGTCGTGTGACCACAAGGCAGGACAGAGCTTTGGGACACAAATACACCAACTCAAAACCTCTGGCTATCTAAGTACCGTCTTGTGCGATGCAGTAGAAAGAATATTAATAATCAACTCCCACAGACAGAAAGAAAAAGTCAAGTACAAAAGACAACGCCCGACTGTAATGCCCTACATTCATTCACCGAGTAGACACAACATGAAAAAGGTGGCTTCCGGTATCACATCCCCGCCGTATTTTCAGCACCAGACAAACTAAAGAAGCTATGTCTTATGATAAATTCCCCACAGGAACATTGCAATGAGTGCGGTCAGAGACACACGCAAACATATATACCTTGCCAAAGCCAGGTTATATATTGTGGGATTTTGCTACCAACACAGGTACCGATAGAGTAACCAAAGGGTTGTCTCAACAGCGGCGGCGATCTCAAAGGACCGTCAAACCTAGTAGCGCGGTCCTCACATCTCCGGCTGCAACATAGACGACATTTAGGGCTACATTACCGCGGGTCGTGTTCGATTAATTCCTCCGTCGGTGCCAATGATCGTCTACCTTGTCTCACTCTCTCGGATATAGCGGAAGAGAAGACACACGTACCAGAGTAAGGACAGAGTCCAAGAGCATTTATTAACACACTCTTAAAATGAACTACAATGCTCCCAATCCAAAATGCCCCCCACGCCGGCATGGTAAAAAAAGGTCCTTACCTGCCAGACGCGGGGTTCCGGAGAGCCAAGGTGGGGGAGGCATCGGAGAAGTCGCCGACACACATCCTATCTGTTTCGCGGTCACCCGGACGAGTCCCTTTCCTGAAAGCGGGAAAACAAGAGGCGAAACCTCCTCGCCTGTCAGCAGTGATTCGCATCTGAGCGGGGGAACGGAAATCGGTCCCCCCGAGAGAGAGTGAGAGGAGGAGCCCCCAAGCCAGGCGGCCCTCCGCCTCACGAACAGGTCGGAGCTCACGGCGAAGGAGGCCGAGTGTTCCGACCCGCCGCCGTTGTCACTGCCATCGGGGAAGGGAGACCGCAGGAATCCCCACAATATGAAATACCTTTCAAAGTATATGTTGGTCGGTCTGGCCACTGCGTGAACACCAGGTTACGTGAACATGCTTCGTCACTAAAATCAACACCATCGGGTCATCTTGCGGTGCACACAAGAGACTGTCACTGCAAACCGATACTTACAGCGACAGAGGTCCTTCGAAGTTTCCTGAGGAGGAAATTAAGGGAAATATACAAGGCAATGACCATCAAAGAAAAGGGAAAACTCGTGTGTCGGTGCACAACCAGTGACATTAAGTGACAAAGAACCCCATTACCTTAGCTTTCCTACTTGAGGCTGTTTCAACTGGGAAGCACTGGGCCCTCATCGCCCCGTAACATCGGCCCTGCACCCTCACCCGCGCGCAGTCTTTAGTTTACATTGTCAGCACCTCTCCGTCATCTATACGTCGTCGTCCTCCCTTGTACATATCATCTCAAAATCATTGTCACTACACGTGGCACCGCGTGGCCTCCATGGTACGGGCTGTACGCCTTTCCGCAGTGCCACGGCTCTCCTGAGCCAATAAAGATTTTTATTATTATTATTATTATTATTATTATTATTATTCATTGGTTTACTGTCAGCAACTTCCGCTTTCTTTCTTTCTGTTATTTCTCATTTTTAAACGTAACGTCCTCCTCTTCTTCTTTTCTTTTAATGCGAATAGCATTCTTTGGATACTTCACGCACTTTTCGTCTATGTATCTATCTATGTATCTATCTGGCTATCTAACCTCTTACGCCGCGGGTCGATAAATAAATAAAAAGACCGGCGCCGGCTGGGATTCGAACCGTTGACCTCGGATCAGCAGGCAGACGCGCTAACCACAGAGCTATGAAGGCAGTCATTCAACGCACTCTAAACGGTTGTTTATATCTTTACCATAGGACGGCATAGTTGTAAAGTGTTTTCAAAACCAGCACTGGATTTGATGCTTTTAAAGGTGACCGTTCGTAGCATTTGTAATGCCGCTCGTGAGTCGGTGAATATCGTCCACCTCGATCTCCTTGTAGATTTGCTAATGTAGCATAGGGCCATGTTCAGCGCACAGAGTTCTGCTGCGGTAGAGGAGACAACCCGACAATGTTTCAGTGCCTCCACAACACCTAGTCTGGGTATGGACGAATGCAGATGATGAGCTTTCCGAGCGCGTCAACCCGTCAGAGTAAACATGAGTACTGTTACGGTACCTGTCATGTAGAAGGTTTAGTACGTGTTGTAGTACGACTGGTTGAGCTTGAGCTGTTCTTTGTAAATCCAGGAATATTAAAATTTACGTGGGGTACGGCTAGAGTCCACGGGGGGCATCTTGGGACTGCGTGGAAATCAGCATAAAAGAAAGGCCAGAGAGAAACGCTTCCTCTTTCTCGTCTTCTGTCTGAATATTAAAACGAGAGTCGTGGAGTTAGCGCTTGTTCCGTCAGTTTGTACTTGACCTTCGTGCTATTTATTTCTAAGATGCATATCCAACTAGTCCAGCTTAATATTTTAGAAAAGTTTGTTTTCTGGCACAGATGTTCCTGTCCAGGCACTCAAAAATACTGTTTTTTTTTTTGTGCTAGTTTGTCAGTCATGCATTAGGGGAAACACATTTTTTTGTTAGTTATGGTAACTGAATGAAACTTTAACAGTTAATAGTGCTTGATCCCCTTTTTTATAAATTAGGGGTTTTAATATAAGCCGGATTTTTATGTTCTGGGAAAAACCATGTCCTTGGATGCAAACATCCAGCAAATCTAAATACCATGTAGGTATAACGTTTATAGTTTCCGAAAGGCATAACAAATAGCAACACCTCCGTGCGGTGCATGCAGTACCGCGTTTAGGTGGGCAACCTGAAATGTGTAATCGTCATCATACACGTATGGCGATGACCGTCAAAGGGTTAAGAAAGGAAAGACAGCTTGCCAAACTTTCCCGTCCTCCACCATCTTGGTGCCACGTCTCGGCAGCCAACGGGGCTCTCTGCTGTTGCAGCGACGTGGTGGTGCAGATCGTGGACGCGCGCAACCCATTGCTTTTCCACTGCGGGGACCTGGAGCGCTATGTGATGGAGCTCGACCCCTCAAGCAGAACCTCCTCATCCTCAACAAGGCAGACTACCTCAACAGGAAACAGAGGTGAGGAGCAGCAGATCACCTGCACATTGCTACCAGCAAAGCCTCATTAAGGTGTGGTGTAAGTTCCTAGGAACTAGGGATTTCCCCAGAGTTCTAGGTTCCCAAAGAACTTGTTGGTTCTTCAGAGTTCTAGATACCTAGTGGTCCTAGGCTCCTAAGAACTTGGGGATTCCTCAGAGCTCTAGATTTCTTGCAAGTCGGGAGTTGCAAAGTGTCCTTTAGGTACCCAGGTGTTCCCCTCAGTCCTAGATTCATAGGAACTTAGGGGTTTTCCCAGCGTTCTAGGTTCCTAGGAACTTGGGGTTTCCCCAGGGTCCCATCGAAGGTTTCCCAAACGCCTAAATTTCTTCACCCTTTTCTAACCTAATTAATGTATCATAGATAAAATGTTATAGACAATATGCGAAAAAGTGAACAGGGGTCTCTGCCTCTACTACATTTCAGCGTGACTTGGCAAAGGATGAGGGCTCGGGCCACTGTGAGTCAATTAGTGCCACAGAGCGAAGCACGTGATAGCTCTCCGCATAAGGAGTGTATGTGAAAGAGTCTGCCTCCCAAGCGCATTCACACGGAGGGGGAGACGAGGGACAGCGAGCATCGACCAAACTAGGTGGCTCTAGACCAAACCACTACGCGACTGCACAGTGGCACCGTTGTCGAAGAGCCAATGCGATGTTTGTCTCTACACTCGCGGCACCAATTTAAGTTCACACCTACAAATGTTGGCGTAAAATAAATTGTTTCGTGACACTTGCTATCTGTCTCATCTCTAGCGCCCCCAAATGGCGTTCTCGTTCCTTATGTTTTCCCGGATTGTAAGTTTTATTGTCCCAGGTCATCTTGACAAACGTATCAAACGAGGTTCTGCTATAGTTGTTGATGTTGTAGTTGGCGACGTGGGGCATCCGTCGTCGATGTTGCAAAATCCTAAAAAAATATTGCTTGCCGCCCGTGGGAATCGAACCTGGGTCCGACGTGCAAAGCTGACGATTAGGCAGAGCCGCCCTACACTTTAGGTTTTTGTAGCACCTGATGCCCACTGTACGCACTCTCTGGAAAAATACAGGGAAATAGCTGATAACAAACTGCCATCTCAGCACTGCCAATGCTAAGAGTTCGTGCCAGAAGGCACGCATTCATACGCTACAAAAAAACAAAAACATCTCGGAACAAAATGGTTAGATGTCTATTTTGTTCCGAACGCTTTTGTTCACGCACCCCACGGTGCATGTAGCGCGACGCCGATGCCCAGCAACTTCGCCGTAACGTGTCACAACTATCTCTCTGACTGTACTGTAAACTAACACAAGACTGCTCAGTTTTTTTGTTTTTTTTCCTTTTCTGTAGCATGTTTTGATGATTTTCATTTGTTTCAGGGAGGAATGGGCCAAGTACCTCAAGTCTGTCGGTCTGCAGGCCGTGTTCTTTTCGGCACTTCAACAAGGCAAAGCCACACACGTATGAACAGCTCCCTCTACCACTGTCTTTCTCTGCTTTGTTTTTGAGTCTTTTTGTGGCCTAGGCTGGCGACTACATGTGGAATCTATGTTTGTGACCGTCTATTTCAGATACCCACTATTTTAATGCAGTTGCTTGTAGCTTAGAAACTGGTGGATGAACATAGATAAAACATAGAACATGGAACATAGACTAACCTTGTGTAAAAGTTTGAAGGCCATGCTGTCATGTTTAAGAGGCTACGTTTGGCAGCATGCAAGTGAACAGCATTTGCAGAACTCTTTGTTACAACAGCTTTAGTTCCTCCAGCAGAGTAGGGAACAGATGCAGCGGTGGTCTTGGCGTCTTGACTGTCTGTGACTCTTATGCTGTGATCCCTTCCGGTCTCCTCTAAGGAAAGCGATGAATCCGAGACAGGGTCGTCGCCGAATTCCTCCCCTGAACCCTCGCCTGACTCGTCTCCCGAGCGCAGCGAAGGCCGAGATCACTCAACAGGTGGGTGGCCATCTCTTCGTCTCTCGCATGATCCGAACGAAACTTCCATGCCAAGAGCTTCAGTACGGCCTACGGCTCTTGTCAAAGCCACATTTTCGAGCCCCTTGAACTTGAAGTACAGTCGACTCTCGGTAATTCTAAAGTCACTTTATTCAAATTTTTGGTTAGTTCAAAGCAGGTGTGCAGTCCCGGCTATAACGCGATACGAGTCTCATGGGAAAAAACGCATGGTAATTCCAAGTTTAACCTCTGGGAGTGCTTCATTCGAATGATTTTTTTACTGTACTCGAGAAGTCCGGCAATTTCGCGGAGCTTGAAAAAGCCTCGCAATTATGCTGACTGAGCTTAAGTTGCACCCGTGCACACTATATCGCTTTTATCTATTGTGTGCGTGGTAGGAAAATGAGGGAACGAGCACGGCATGCGACTAAGCTGCCAAGCGGCCAGTCCAATTAAGCAGCCAAGCTACGCCAAGCCAAGCAATGCCAGCGGGCGCGCGTATCATGACGTCATTCCCACGGAAATTACAGAAACGAGCGCAGCCGTGTAGCACGTACGGCCAACAAAGCTTGGTTTCAGGCATTACCCAGCCCTATGAGGTTTTGTCCGTCGAATATATCGATGTCAACAAACATGCCGTTGTCTGTAGTTCTCTTTTAAACAGTGGCATTGTGCAAGGGGTTAGGCCTTGGACCGGTCGCGTCGCTTTCCATGCCGAATGCCACTGACGCGGAAACGGCTTGTTGGCACTACAGAGTACAATTTTGTGTTTTCTTTGGTGAAGAAACTGGTGAGGGTGCCCTAAGGAATGTTTGGAATTTGCAGAGCATAATTAACACTGTGTCTCTGTTAGTGGAGGCAAGCAAAAATCACCTTCTCTGGGTGAGTACTGAATAAAAAACGAATGGTTTGGTTGCTGTTTTCTTTCCTTATTTTTTCATTAGAAATGTGTTTGATTTTAAACGTTTCGCTGTCCCTGTGAGCTTCGATTTATCAAAAGTCGACTGTAGGTAGTATTCAGTGACCTCAAGCTTGGAATCACTGAAATGTCTGTGGAGTAATTCTCTCTTCCGGACTCTGGTCTTGTGAATATATTGATTGGAATGTATTCCTGTTGGTATAAAAAATTACTGTCTAAATGGAAGTGATTTTTCTTTACATTTTTCAGATCGTTTCGAGGATCCCTCTCGCCTCTATACGAAGGAGGAGCTTCTGGAGCTCTTTAGGACCACACACCCACACTCTAAGGCAACGAAGGGTCAGACGGTGGTTGGACTGGTGAGAGACCCCTCTGTGTCCGCCACCAAGTTTCTGGACTTGGGCTTGGAGCTGGCACAGAGAAAAACTGTTGCACTAGACAACGTAAAGCACGGTTGGGCTGCTCGCTTCATGCGACAGAATGAAAGACCGTAACTCTGGGCATGCTTTCTGCCAAGCACCCAGTCAACAGATTCCCTCTCAAAATTCAGACTTTGATCGAGTGATTGAGGCAGCATATCGGAAGACAAGAATAACATATGGGACACATACGACTCTTTGACCAGTTACTAAGGTCACAATATACTTTCACTGCTAGTAATTGAAAGAGATGAGTACATATGTGTTTCGGCCTTTCGTCTCCATTCCTTTTCGTTCTATTTACTGCGTCAGTTTGATCACTCTCACGACCTCTACGTATGAATGGATGGACACATGGTAGGGGTCGTACCCTTTGTATTCGGCTATAGCCTGTGAAGAGTCCTGTGACAACCACGGTCGGATTATCGTCACTTTTTTTCCAAATTGTCCGACGACGCTACAGTAGTCATTCATATGTTTCTGTCATGTGACCGTTGGTTGCCATGTGGGTGCAGCCTTTTTGCACAAAGGCTGTCAACAACAGTTTTGGCTCTGAAATTGAACTTTATAGTCATGTGCGAATAGTAGTAGATTTTGAATTTGTAGCGAATAGTGGTTTTGGCTGAACATTTTCTAATAGAATATTTTCTTCAAGCCTTTTACTACCGTGCACCATGCTTAAACGTAAATTCAGCTGAACTGTGGAGGTTGTTCCCAACCTTCCGCTTGTCCCCTTCTAAGCTGAGTTAGTTTTAATTTAGCCATATTTATGAACTGTGGCATGTATGTGACAAAATCGTTGCGGCTATTCTGATCGAGGTGATTTATAAGTCTGCTCGCTATACGCAAACATTCTTCCTTCAATTTCAAATTTGACCAAAAAAAATTACAGGAGGACGCTTAAGCTTTGCGTTTAAGAGTGGAACACGATAGCTAAATATAAACCTCCACTCGTTTCCAAGTATTTCAAGCGTGTCTGCGTGGCCTAGTGGGTAGCGTGTCTGGCTCCCAACCGAAGGGTTGTGGGTTCGATCCCGCCTACGCCTAAAATTCCCCCAAGTTTTTCTTCAAGGCAATTTAATTACTTATGGACCAATCAGAATTTTCCCGTCCCACCAATGCCGACGTCCGGCTTTTCTGGACAACGAGCTCCTTAAAGCTCTCGCTTTAAAAATACAAATGGATGAGCACGTGTTGTCAAGACAATGCTAACAAATACTCGCATAATTGTGATGGGTTAGCCCCGTTGAGTGCGCTTCTCACTGTGCACTTGTGCACTGTGGGGAAGCAATGCCCGCAAGCTCCGTGGATGTTGCTTCTCCGCAGTGCACATGTGCCCGGTGAAAAACGCACTCAGCGGGGCTAACTCACTGCAATCAACACTTCGGAAAGTATGAATATCGCAGTTCGTCTCGAACCGAATATCGAACAGAGTATTCTTTTAAAGTACTATTTGAATATTCGCACAAACCTAAAACTTCATAATCTCTAGTTAGGGAGTTAGAAAAACGGCGATAATGTTTTCTTTTTCTTGCTGACTGCTTTAGCGAGCCGGACAATCTCAAGCACTTCCCGCGTCTTCTGTTAGGTACGTCAGCGAAAACTGGCAACGACCGGCAGTATGATTCTACTCAATGGTGTGAACAAAGTGATGCTACTCTGAAGCACTGCTTACTCGGAGGCTCTGGCTCGCGCCGCCTAACTAACCTACAGCCATGAATCTGCCAGTGTGGCAGTAATCTTACGGGCATCAGAGCCTTGTGCAGCTTAGGGTAACATCTCGACGTGAGCGGCTGGTGGTGATCTCTGTGTGTTGCAGGTGGGGTACCCCAATGTGGGCAAGAGCTCCACCATCAATGCCCTGCTGAGCCACAAGAAGGTGTCCGTGTCCACCACTCCTGGCAAGACAAAGCACTTCCAGGTGGGTACCCTCAATAGCTGAGCTGGGTCCTTTTTGGCTTGCCAGTATTAATAGCAGATTTGCCAACGTTTTTGTCCAGTTCTTGCGAAGAACACACACTTGCTGGAATGATTTACCTGGACAGCTTTAGCCGTATATGTAGAAAAGGCCATAGAAAAGTTCAGAACTTGGGAACCATGTTAAAAGTACAGATTTGTTGTCATTGTGCTTGTTTTTTGCATTAATAATTTGGCACCTTTGTTTTTTCCCCTGAATACAGACCAATAGAACGGGCCACTGGCTAGAGACTTGGTTGGTGTACAGTTAAATCTCTCCAGGTGAAATTATTATAAGGGTTCTTAGATAAATGCAACTTTTCAAAGATGTTTATGTGGTAGCTCGTGTCTTCAAAAAGGCTTTGTCTTCTAATAAGTGGATTTTCTGTTGAGTGGAACAACTTTTGCATGCTTTCTTGAGAGCTCCACTTGTAGGTTCTACAGTAACTTTATGATTACACCCAACAAGTGTTCTTGTGACCAGTAGCTTCTTGTGACCGGTAGCACTTCTTTTTAGATACTCTCCCATACCTCCATGTGTGGTGAGAAAAAAAAAGCTTATAAAAGCCTAATTTTTGAAGATGTCTTTTAGCCAGGTCGGCCAGTGTGATATTTAGTGGATCCTCTTTATAGTAAAAGTCTGCTTTAAGAAAAGAACATGTTCAGCTCAAAGGTTTCTACCAGTATTACAGTGATACTTCAGCTTTACTTGGCTATATCCATATCTTTGCTACACAGTCCATACTGCAGAAGTTCTACCATATAAAGAGCACATTTATATACTTCAGCTAACTTGTGCCAAGACTTAAGAAAAGCTGGTGCTCACTACACGTTACACTAATGCAGTATTGTTCACAGTTCTGTTGAGCAAGTAAAGATGTTTTGGTGATGTGCTAAACTGGCTAATTAGCACAAATAAATTAGCTAACTTTTTCATTATTACAGTCGAATCTCGTTAATTTAAACTCAAGGAGAACCGAAAATTTGTTTGAATTACCGGGAGTTTCCTCCGATAGAGACGCATAGGATGGGACCTGCATGTTAGTTTGAATTATCCGCAAGTCTGAATTAGAGAGTTTGAATTAATGAGAGTCGACTGTAATTTGTACTCAAACCATTGAATAGAAAAGTTGAAGTGCGTGTTGAGAAACATTCCATTGTGTCATTTCCATGAAGGTAGCCTCTGTGTGTCTAATTTTTTCAAGCTTTGAGAAAAACTCAGAAATTTTGCGCGATAGTTAAGAATTTTTAATGTGGCTACCTGCTAGCAAACTGCAATGTTAATTCCCTTAGTCACGTATATTTTTTTTTCAACTCTCGCTCAGATATCTTTTTTTTTTTTTAAAGCTTGAAGAAATTAGGAACACAGAGGCTACTTTTATGGAAACAACACGATGGAATGTGTCTCAACACGCTCTTCATACTTTTGTATCAGTGGGTTTGTGCACAAATTAAGGTTTAAAAGGCTAGCTAATTAATCTGCATTATTTTAGCCAGTTTGGCCCCTTGCAAAAGATATCTTGACTCAATCAGTGGGACTGCAAACAAATGCTGCTTTGGTCCAGCATTTTTCGAAGTCTTGGCACAAGTTAGCCAACACAGCCCGTATACGCTGGCAAACAAAGGGTAGTCGAAATATACTTCCGGCGCAGTGTTCCCCCTCTGCGCCCGTTTTAAAGTTTCGTCCCTTGTCGCGTGCCGCAGACCTTGCAGCTGGAGGAAGGCCTGTGGCTGTGCGACTGCCCTGGCCTGGTGTTCCCCAACTTCGTGAGCAGCAAGGCGGAGATGATCGTGCACGGCATCTTGCCCATCGACCAGATGACCGACCACGTGCCACCCGTCAGCCTCATATCCTTTTCTGGACGTTGCGAACTCGGTAGTCGGTCGTAGAAGCGTTGACAAAGGAGACGAGCGAACGCTTGCGTCGACAGCACAGCAGCATTCAGACTCGTGGCTGCTGGTGTTTCTGTTGCAGACAGAGATGCAGCCCGATGTGTAGAGACTGAAGCGGAGCGTGGCAACTCGTAAACAGCAACATCAATAGTATTAAAAGAAAAAAAAAGTAAAAAAGAAAAAAGACAGACGATGCGTTAGGCACGTTTGTTTTGCATTAACATGTCGAGGTGTTCGAGTTAGTTCTAGTGCTTGTCGACTTTCGTGTTTCTTTATGCAGTAGCACGCCGCTATTTCCTGTCAAAATGATGCTAAGAAAGGCTACGAGTACCGAATTTGCAAGTGGTCATTAGTTACTTTTTTGTGCCGAAGAAAGCCTCATCAGCAATCTCGGCCAACCAGTACCACAGATGCCTTTGTCCATGCTCCGCCGTTCCGAGGCAGCCAAAATACACGAGAAGATGGTGATATTTTATTTTCAGTTTATTAAACAAACTCTACGGCCTCAGCAGAACCCACCTCCGCTGTCGTGTCACTGCCTGGATTGCAGTGCAATTTATCGCGCAAACGTAAATGAGCTGTAAACACGACAGGTCGGAAACACTGTCCCGGTTGCAGTCACGCCGGTCGTGCGTTCCTTGACCGTCGACGTCGGTGCACGTGGCCAGCCTGATTCCGAGGCACGTGCTGGAGACCACCTACGGCATCATGATTCCCCGGCCCCACGAGACCGAGGATCCCGACAGGGCACCCACATCGGAGGAGCTGCTCAATGCCTACGGCTGTGAGTGCGCCCCCGACTCTGTGCGTCTATCCAGAAACAAGCACTCTGCCGCTCCCAACTTCGAGGCGGCGAGTTGCATCGGTCGTTCCCGGACGTCCACGTCAGCCGGGACGCTTTGCGCCGTATGCTTTCGCCAGAGAAGCTGACCTAGCTACACCCGGATGCTTTTGCACTCTTGCGCCTGACCCGCACAAAAGGCAACGCGGATTGCACTCCTGGTGATTTCTAGACGTCCGTGTTCCACCAAATGTGTCACGGTGTGTGGCTTTACTAGTCGTTGGTTAAGCCAGAGAACTAGACACTTTGCAGCACTTAAAAACGAACTTATTAAAAAAAAAGAAAAATTGGAGATGAATTATGTGGGCAGAGGGACATTCCAAATTATTAGCTGCACTGTAGTGCACTGTGTTTCCTAGTCAGTAAATCTTGTAATGGACTCTATACTCCGTGACAACTTTTCTTGGCAGTGCAGTGGAAGGTGCATGTGCATGTTCCTTCTCCCATTTTGAGCGCTGAATAAAGCTGTGCGCGGTGTTAGAGGCGGGGTTTATGCCGCACGTCCGGGAGCTTCCTGGCTCGTGACGACGACCATTCCCCGAAGTGAAGAACCCAGGGGTCCAGTGGAGGTGGGAGAATTGGTAACGTAACGAACGGTTTAATTACATGGTTGCGATACAGTCGTCAAATCCGAGAGAACTCCTGGAGCAGCCTCGCGCTCCGCCTTATATAGGGTCCGTTTTCTCCCTCACTCCCCGCCAGGGCAGCAGGTGCGCAGCAGCAACCCGCCGTCAAGTGCGTCGTAGCAAAGTCCGCCACGTCGTAGCCAGAAGTGCGTCGTAGCCATGGTCCTCCGCAATTGGGTCATGCCTCTCTCCCTTTCCTGAGCGCGCCAAGCCCCACGCACGCACACACGTCCCGTTGACGTCACGGACTCGTCGAGACCTGTCTCCGCAGTTAGGCCCGGCCTCTCTCCCCTTCCGGAGCGCACCAAGCCGCACGCACGCACACACGTCCCGTTGACGTCACGGGCGCGTCGAGACCTGTCTCCGCAGGCGCAGACACGTAGGCGCCGGTTCCGTGCTCGTCGGGACTCGTTTCGCGTAGGCCCCGTCCAGCAGGCGACGTTCCCGGACAGATCATGACTCGTTTCCGCAGCGTTGAAACTCGGAAGAAGGTCGCCGAAGGTTCCATTCTTAACAGCCCCTCCGGGGCCAGGGAAACCTCGAAAGGCCGGTGGTACAATCGCTGGCCTGAAGAGGTGGGCGTGGAGTAGGCCTTGAGAAGACGCTGCAAGCACCCAACAAACTCCCAAACCTCTTACAACGGAGGCATTAGCGGAAACGTCCCACACAACACCACGCCACACAGCAGCCAAACGCTCGGAATTCGCCAGAGACCCGCCAGACTGGATTACGGATTACCATAATTTGCCAAAACAATGCGAATTGACCCGCTGTCGCCAAAACAAAACTCATTTTTCCAACGAGGTCACAATGAACAAAATACAAAAGACAAAAACTCTTTGCAATTTGTGAGGTCCTTTCGGGGTTTTAACGAAGTGCCCCCACTTAGATCCTCATTCCCGTGGATGACGAAGACCTCTGAGATCATCCCTACTGTTTTTCGTGATGCCAGAAAAATCTGCTCAACCCATCGGCATTGCCGTTAAATTTGCCTTTCCTTTTTCTTGCCCTGAAGTCGTAGTGATCGATTTTCACGTGATTTCTAGACGTGAAAATGCGGTCCTTATAGCGCCGATAAAACAATCCGCCTTTTTCATGCCCCGTCACATTGGTCCTAGCAATCTCCTGAGCTGTACCGCGAAACCCTGACACACTAGGGTCGCTCTTCTGCTCGACTGTCAAAGACACTCCGTCTGCTCGTAGCAGAGGACCAAAGTTACGTGACGCCGGAGCTACGAGAGATCTTTCACTGATCCCGTCTTCCTCCGCCTTTTTCGCCGGCTCGTTGGGACGGCGTACACTTTCTAGTGCTACGAGGTCAGGCTGTTCTACAACCTGGTCCCTCTCATCCCGTTTCTCTGCCTCGAACTCTGGTAGTGCCTGCTCCCCGACAGCTGCCTCTGGCTCTGGATCACTCGTCAACAAAGGGGCGAGCTGACGCGATTTGGACCTCGTACATGACTGAACTAGTCCCTCTCCCAGTTGTTGACCCCTCTCGCGCAGCAGGAATTCTGACCGGTTAGAAAACAAATAAGGATACTCCAACGGGACTGTTTGCGAGACAGCCGCCTCTGTCACTAGCTCTCCGAACGGGCCAGTTATCCTTACCGTCGCCATAGGCAGACAGACACTGTGCTTTTCGAGCAGCTGCTTGATCCAAACTACCTTTCCAGTAAAATCGGATGTCGTTACATACGACGGATGAACAACGTCCATCGTCGCTGCACTGTCACGAAGCACCCTGCACGGCTTTCCGTTTACCTGGAGCTCGTGAAGATAGGGACGAAGGAGCTCCAGGTCCTCGTCACTACCGGTCACGGTCGAGAACACAACCCGCGGTTTCTTACATCTGGCCGCTGTGTGTCCCGGCTCCTGACAGTTGTAGCACAGGAACGGCTTCCTAGCCTCGAACTGCCCTGTTTGGCTTTTCCGCGCCTCGTCTCCGTTCGAGTGTTCTGCGCTCTTTTCTGGGACCTTTTGTCCTGCTTCGGGCTTCTCGGGCCCGTTTTCTCGCGAGCCGTTTCCCTGTCGGAAGGTCTTGCGCTGATCGCTCCGGCCGGGTTCGCTTTCCTCTCCGCTCAGCTTTCTACGCGTTGCGTACTCTTCGGCTAGCTCAGCGGCCCTTTCGACAGTGTCGACTCCTACCCTGTCCTGCACCCAGAGCTTGACTGACTGCGGAATGCTACGAAAGAACTGTTCGAGGCACACACACTCGACTACCTTGTCTCGGCTTTCGTACACTTCCTCGCTCTTCAACCATTCTATCAAATTGGTTTTAAGCCCGTAAGCGAATTCCGAGTAGCCCTCGCTGCTCTTTTTGGATGCGTTTCTAAACCTTTGACGGAACGCCTCGGCAGAAAGGCGGTACCGTTTCAAAAGGCTGGACTTCACCTTGTCGTAGTCGTCCGCGTCTCCAGCACTAAGGCGCGCGACAACCTCTGCAGCCTCACAGGGCAACAAAGTCAAAAGCCGTTGCGGCCACGTTTCTGGGGCGAAGCTCAACTTCTCACATGTCCTCTCAAAGTTCACTAAGAACAGGCCCACGTCTTCCCCAACTTTAAACGGCTGCATGAGCTTCTTCATTTGATACGACTCGGTCTCACTTGCTCGCACCGGAGTCCCAACTCTACTGTTCTGTGAGTTTAATCGCTGTTGTTCCATCTCTAACTCTAACCTTTTTAGCGCTGCTCGTTCCTCTCTCGCTGCAGTCTGCTCCCGTTCCTCTCTCGCCGCAGCCTGCTCCCGCTCTCGTTCCTCTCTCGCCGCAGTCTGTTCTCGTTCCTCTCTCGCTGCAGCCTGCTCTCGTTCTCGTTCTCGTTCCTCTCTCGCTGCAGCCTGCTCCCGCTCTCGTTCCTCTCTCGCTGCAGCCTGCTCCTGCTCCTCTCTCGCTGCAGCAAGCTCTCGTTCTCGTTCCTCTCTCGCTGCAGCCTCGCTCTTAGCGTTCAGAAGCAGTTCCCACGCAATTTTAATTTCCTCTACTTCTGCGCTCTCTGAAATCGCTTTACTGATCTCAGATTTCTTCATCTTTTGCTCCACCTCCACACCCAATTCTTCACATAAACAGAATAAATCTGTTCTCAGTAACCTCATTAGATCCATGATCGATGCTTTTTAGCTTTGGCTTTGCTCTAAAACTTGTCGCGAAGTTGTACACAAACCCAGCGCACGAGTCAAAACTTAAGGATTCCCAGCAGTTCAAAATTAATTACCCATAATCTGAAGCCTGGCGAATCTCAAAGCAAAGTCCAAACGCTCACCCGCAGATGTAGCACGATGTCGCATGGTCCGATCCCAACCGCTGCCAACCAGTTGTTAGAGGCGGGGTTTGAGCCGCACGTCCGGGAGCTTCCTGGCTCGTGACGACGACCATTCCCCGAAGTGAAGAACCCAGGGGTCCAGTGGAGGTGGGAGAATTGGTAACGTAACGAACGGTTTAATTACATGGTTGCGATACAGTCGTCAAATCCGAGAGAACTCCTGAGCAGCCTCGCGCTCCGCCTTATATAGGGTCCGTTTTCTCCCTCACTCCCCGCCAGGGCAGCAGGTGCGCAGCAGCAACCCGCCGTCAAGTGCGTCGTAGCAAAGTCCGCCGCGTCGTAGCCAGAAGTGCGTCGTAGCCATGGTCCTCCGCAATTAGGTCATGCCTCTCTCCCTTTCCTGAGCGCGCCAAGCCCCACGCACGCACACACGTCCCGTTGACGTCACGGACTCGTCGAGACCTGTCTCCGCAGTTAGGCCCGGCCTCTCTCCCCTTCCGGAGCACACCAAGCCGCACGCACGCACACACGTCCCGTTGACGTCACGGGCGCGTCGAGACCTGTCTCCGCAGGCGCAGACACGTAGGCGCCGGTTCCGTGCTCGTCGGGACTCGTTTCGCGTAGGCCCCGTCCAGCAGGCGACGTTCCCGGACAGATCATGACTCGTTTCCGCCGCGTTGAAACTCGGAAGAAGGTCGCCGAAGGTTCCATTCTTAACAGCGGGCTCTCCTCCTCTCCCCAGAAATGCCAAGAAAAGTTGTCGCGAAGTATAGCTAGGTGTTCCTGGACACAATATTACAGCATGTTATTGCACATAGCATTCCATCCATTGTAAACCTGAGACAGAGAAAAAATTTAAAAAACAGAACAGAATGACTGTGTGTGATTGAGACTGTTGTTCTGTCCGTTTTTTTCCTCCACCTCGGGTTTACTATGAATGTCATTCATCAGCTTGCCCATATTTGTTTCTTCTTTTCAAAGTATTCCAGCTGTATCGTCTGCAAACCGAGACTAGAAATCGTAGTTGTTGCATCTACAGTTGCTGAACAGGACAACTCAAGAAACGCAGTGTGTGGCTAGTCCAAAACACCTTATTATCACTCTGTAGCTAGCAAGACTGCACCAAAGGACGATTCACAAAGCAAAAGAGGAGTGACCGTAACAGACCACGCCCTGCATTACTTGAGCTGTCTATAGTTCTATGTGTGCTTCAGCTAAGAGTTCATGTTTACTGTAGAGAATGCTGTGAACTCATCAAATGAACTAGAACCTGTCGGGACCCGTTGCAGACATGCGCGGCTACATGACCCAGAGCGGGGTCCCGGACAACCCCAGGGCCTCCCGCTACGTGCTCAGAGATTTCGTCACCGGCAGGCTGCTCTACTGCACGGCGCCCCCCGGAGTGAAGCAGGACGACTACCACCAGTTCCCGCCCCCCACAAAAGCCTCCCGGCCGGAGCCGGCCCAGGCCAACAGGGCTCGGGTCAGTGGACGAGCCTGGCTCGTCGAGAGGCTTTCTTCTCTCTCTGTACAGTTCCAAGCTATAGTTTTGACTAGAGCCACTGTATAACGACGCCAGGTCACGGCATACCAGGCGCATTGGAAGCAGCAATAGTTCCGGTCTCGAAGATCGGCACAGCTACTGCGGCCCAGAGCAGCTGTTTCCAAGTGGGGTCGCTCTTTCTGTTTGAGCGTTTTAATTAAAGTTTGGGATGCAATCAGGTGACGCAAGTACTATAGTCACGGAATATCTAACTTAAGAGAAGGGAAAAATTTACCGCATCTCCACGTGGTGAATGATGTTGATCGGGGTGAAGCTCTGGTGGTGCTTGTCTGCGTAGACGCTGAGCCGCGCATGCAGAGCCTTTTGTTCGTTTTCATCCATGTCAGAAAGAGAGTGTGTGGTATGGAACGTGGTTATATACGCACTTGAGCATTTGACCGCAACGCCCTTTCGTCTATAAACGTTCAGCCAATGCATGCAAAGTTTAATGCGATTATATACGCATTTGACCGCAGCGCCCTCTCCTGTATAGACATTGAGCGGCTACGTGCAACGTTTCATCCACGACATCCCCAGCCCTTGAGTTACTACCACATCTCAGAGCCCCCTACTCGTCCTGCAGTCATGGCCGAGGGGTTAAGGCGATGGATTAGAAATCCATTGGGGTCTCCCCGCACAGGTTCAAATCCTGTCAACTGTGCAAACAATTTTTTTTTCTCATCATTTTTTTTTATTTATTTTTTTGCCTTACGTGAGCACGTGCACGTGAGCTCACGAGCAGGAGCACGAGCACCGGACGCCAGACACCTAGGACATGGCTAGCCCCTAAGGAGCTTCGCCCCTCAAAACAAGCTTGAGGACCAGGTCCATTGTGTACTTTGTGGACCTGAAGGGCTTCTCCCTCGAAGCATTGTCGGGAGAAGCCGGCGGTGCCCAAATCTCGTTTGAGCAGGCTTGGCAATCCTTAGTAAAGTTGGTTGTCTTGGAAACTGGCCCGGCTTGGACTGTCTCCATGGCAACGCACATGATCCCTATCGACCAATCGTTTCGAGGCAGAACAGGAACTCTAGCGACGTCGCTCTGGCAGCCATGGCTGCCATGTAGAGTGGCTCCGATTCAAAGGTGATCTTTTGTCCGAGTAAAAGAAAGGTCAAAGACAACTTCAAAATATTTTAGGGGCAAAGCTCCTTAGGGGCCAGCCATGTCCTGTCCGTCCATCATCCCTCCCTCCCTCCGTCCGTCCTGGCGTCCAGTGCTCCTGCTCCTACTCCTGGGCTCGCATGCTCGCGAGCACGTTCTCACGTGCTCCTGTAGGGCAAAAAAGATAAAAAAGAAGGCAATGAAGAAAAAAATATATTTTTGCGCAGTCCACAGGATTCGAACCTGTGCGGGGAGACCCCAATGGATTTCCAGTCCATCGCCTTAACCACTCGGCCAAGACTGCGGGACGAGTAGGGGGCTCTGAGATGTGGTAGTAACTCGAGAGCTGGGGATGTCGTGGATGAAACGTTGCATGTAGCCGCTCAACGTCTATACAGGAGAGGGCGCTGTGGTCAAATGCGTATATAATCGCGTTAAACTTTGCATGCATTGGCTCAACGTTTATGGACGAGATGGCGCTGCGGTCAAATGCTCAAATGCGTATATAACCATGTTCCATACCACATACTCTCTTTCTGACATGGATGAAAACGAACGAAAGGCTCGGCACGCTGCGGCTCAGCGTCTACGCAGACAAGCACCACCAGAGCTTCGCCCCAATCAACATCATTCACCACGTGGAGATGCGGTCAATTTTTACACCTGCTCATACCCTTGGCAAAGTGAAAGAAAGGCCAAAGACAACCTCAAAATATTTTAAAACATTTGAATCTTTCTTAAGAGGGCTCAACATACTGCCCAATTTGTGGCAGGATTTTCGGATGGATGTGTTTTTTTTCATAAAGTGTAACAGCAGAAATGATCAAAACCGTAACCTCCGCTAACAATTCGAGGGAGAAAAGATCTGTAGTATTTGGCAGGTGACTGCCAGTTACCAGAAGATACCGACTGTTTTGAAACTAACTGCCTGTTTCTTAATAACTGCAGCAATTCATAAGATTGACTTCTGATTTGCCGAAAGTTTATATGCTTACACTCCAATGTTACAACCTCTGTTACATACACTCCCCCCCCCCCCCCCAACTTTTCCGATACTGCCAAAATTTTGTAGCCGAGGCTGGAAACTTTCTAAAGCAGTTTGAAACTGAATTTCGGATGTTTCACCCCATCGCTAATAAATATGTTGCACCCCCGCAGGAGAAGAGGGTGACCAGCAAGGACATCGACCGGGACTTTTTCCAAAAGGTGAGGCATGCTAGCGTGTCTTGGACAGGATGGTGTAGGAGCAGGGCAGCTTCAATACTAACATGGTAACTCGGGTGCAGAGGAAAAATGGGACGTCCCATTCTTCTGCGAGCAGGTATTTTAAACATAATGTAGGTAAAACAGCGCAGAACGACAAAGACTAGGAGGAAGGAACAAACAGGACGGAACAGGCGCTGCCTGAACGCTTGCTTTAGGTTCAAGCTACAGCAAGCTCGGAGGTCACGATCAAATCCGACCGTGTCGTGTTCGGTCGCATCCTGCCATCTTTCCGATGTTCCGAACACTTCGTTAATCGTGTTTCACCATTTTATACTGACGTACCGCAATCTCCACTACATCAATAGTGAAAGTTTTAAGCAAAACTCGAAAGACCAGTTAAACATACATTCCAACTGAGGGGTTCCAGTTATCGAGGGATAAAGGGACTGCTCCGAAGACTGGGGGAACCAAAAAACATTATGGAGAGTTACGCTCATGTAGGACGTGCCACTTTTCGGGGAGATTCTACTCTGTAGGAAATTTGGCGTAAATGTTTGCATAAATCGACTTGCAGCATCAAGACACCCTCCTGTTCTATATTGCCGAGTGGGCGTTAGAAGTCGCGAAGGTAGTTGAAGTTGGGGGTAAGAACTTCGAAACGGAACCTCCCGGGAGAGACGGAGTGGTAGCCGACGTGAGGCGAAGAAACTTCTCTTCGTAAGGTTCTAAAAAAGCCGAGCCTCTTGGCAAAATGTTGAATGCCACTGTGAGGCTGGAGGCCGGTTTCCACATTTGTGGTCGAGTGTGGCCAAGTGTTGCGAGTTAAAAGAAGTCTCGTCTTGTCCGTCCCTTTGTTTATTCTTTCTGATGTTTTAATCGTTACAAACGTGCTCACCATAACTTTGGTCCTTTAGAAGTTCCTTCTCAATAGACCTTATGCGAAATTGCTAGGTGGTCTGACAACACGGAGAGCGTCGCCATTTTAACGTTGGCAAGCGTCTTCGGTACTGAAGCACGGTGGAGGCATCGGAGACAACTGTACAGGCAGTGTGCAATGGCGCGGCAGCTGTGTGTTCCGCCTTCCAACCATTAGAATGTGGACGAATAGTTTAAACTGCCACTGTCCGACGAAACTCTCGGAGGCCTGTGCACGCTGGAGACAACCTCATCGAGGCAGCGGAGCAAGTCCTACGCCTTTGCTGCGGAAGTTTACACTCTGCAAGTTGTCGCCAGCATGCACAGGCCTCCGTATTTAGCCAGACAGTTGCAGTAGCTTGTTAAAACTATTTTTCCACATTCCACGGTCGGAAGGCGGATAATACAGCTGCCACACCATCGCACACTGCCCGTACGATCGTCTCCGATGCCTCCACCGTGCTTCAGTGCCGACGAGGCTTGCCAACATTAAAATGGCGACGCTCTCAGTGTTGTCAGACCACCAAGCGATTTCGCAGGTCTACTATTGAATGAAAGCAGACGAGCCACTCTGTGCACGCAGAAAGCACCCGAGGCACACATCAAGGGCAGGACAATGGTGGCAACAGGGTCATCCGACGCCGGTGCCTCAAGCGAAGGCAAGCCTTGGAAGAAGCACCATAATGCCAAGAAGAAAGAGAAGCTAAGACGTGTGTACGCCAACCATGACCTGTAAACGGGGTGTAGCAAACCCAATGTACAGAGCTTTATTTTTTCTATTTTTTTTTTTTTTTGCAAAGTCCTTTTGGATGTTAATAAACGAACGATGCCACCTGCAGTATGTATTCGTATGAATGTTTCTACCTGCTCAGTGATTGCCAGCACCCAACAGCCACAAGTTGCAATTTAGCGTAGTATGAGATGGATTTGTTGGTCTTCCTTTCAATGCAGTGGAACCTCTACGAGCAATGAATTCATCAAAACTCTTAATCCTCTTTGAATGTTTATTATGCCCATATTGCCGTAAAAGCTAGCCATTTTCATTTTCACTATTACGGTGAAAGCTGTCGTAGTGAAGTAATTACATATCTTTTCAGAAACAATTTTTTATTACTTCAATATTTTCATTTTATTAGTACCTCAAATGCCTATGCGGAGTGCAAGTTCGTCTGCTTCTTTGCAGAGGTTGCGATGATGTTGGAATGCCGAGCTCTTATTGGCCGATTGAAAAAATAGTGGGTAGACCTCTAGACATCTAGCATTGAGGTCTACCCCCTATCCTTTCAAAGCCAATCGGAGCTCGGCGTCGTTCTTACGTCGCCGCAACTCTTGTGCTAGAAGCAGATGACTCTCTCCGCATTGGCATGCCAGGTGTTTCACCAAATGGCGGCCAAAATGTTCCATCAGGAACTAAGCAACTTGCAATTTCAGTTTCTAGCAGAAGGTATGCGCTGTGAAAGGTTGTTGTCAGCACATGTTCAGCGGCCACGAGCTTGACCATGGCATCGGGGAATACACCCCACAGTGCTTTTCCGCATACAGCACGTTTTGCTAAATGCACCCAAACTCCGTCAAAATCTTTTATTCCGCTGCATGTTTTTCGACTCGAGGAGCTGAAAAACAAACGCGCAGCTTGTGACAAGCAGCACACCGTTCTCTTCTTTGCCCAATTGCGGTACTGACACCATCAAGAGTCGGCATAAAGGCCGATTGATAATTCAGAGAACTGCATTTGTGTTGCCGCACGGGCATCACCGCCACCGGCATCCAAAAAATACAACGACAACGACGATGCCCGTTTGGCGCCACAGGCGCAGTTTCTGCGAAAAACTGTACGACGTAAAACGGCCTCCCGGCTCGCGACGCAGAATAGCTGGCTTAGCGACGCCACGCCTCGCTCTTGCCGTGTGTTCCTTTTCTTCGCCTCTCGGCTCGTTGCTCTTCCTAGAGTTCTCCACCAGACTTGGTCGGGGGCCCGTTCGGAACAGCCTTCGTCTGCCGGCTTGGCCGGGGACCATCCACCCCGGCCGGTCATCCCCATAACCGGGGACTGTTGCCGAGGCAGGCAGCATACCGCGGCCCCGGTTGGAACACTAGAACCGCGCGGGGTCAGTAGAACTGCACCGTGTGCAAGATGGGGCGTTGCGCTTTCGCCTCAAACTCCTGGATCAGTTCGTCGATGTCGTTGTCCAGGTCCTCGGAGTCGCTCATCTGGAATGATCGCAACAATCGTGATTGGCACATGCGCTCCACCATCGGTTTTTCTGAGCCGACTCGTGCCATGCTGATGACGTGGCTAAGCAGCCAAAGAGCCTTTGACGTGGCGCTTATACGTGCATTAATAGTTGTACAGATGTACACTTGTGCACATCCATACACAGAATGGGCCACCGAGACAAGAAAGCCCATTCTGGTCAACCCTGACTAAATTCTTGTACATGGAATATGTTATAGGGTCGTTAATGTCGGTGCAATTGTGTTTCTACAGACTTATACTTATGTGTCATGACACAATGCACCAAGTCATGTGACCACATCGCTCTGTCATGTCACCGCTAAACCGAGCAGATTCAGTAATATCTCGCTTGTCATCAGTCTCAAATGGGTCTCTAAAAAGCCGTTTGAGATCCCATTCTCAATATGGGTTCTTAGAGACCCAGGGGAGACTACAGGCATGCCCTAGTTTCACCGGAAGGGTTCCTCAGAGCCTCTGAAAGGCTCTTCAAAGAAACTCTAGGGTTTCCCCAAGCTGGCCCGAATAGTTCCTCGAGCACCCTAATTCCATCCCTCCCCGCCTGCGGAAGGACGAGAGATGCGACTTCGGGCAAGTGGGAAGCTTCATACTTCGTCCAGATTGGGCAAGACTAAAAGCACGTCTTACGCCGCCTCGAGCGAAACAAGAGAGTTTGTAAATTGTCGACAGAACCTCCGTAAGCATACCACGTAGAGTTGAAAAATTTCCTCGACTTGAAAAGGTACGAGAGTTCCCAAAGTCAGCCTTTCGAGTCCGTCTCTGGCTCGGGAAAAGCTCGTCGAAGCCCCGCTTTTTCCGACGAAAATGCAAGGGACGGAAATAGCGACCGAAGCGATCGCTTCCACTCACCATCTGTGCCATCTCGCAGATGAGGAAGGCCCCGATGGTGGCCTCTTCGTGGTTGTCCTGGATGTCCAGGTTGATGATGTGCACCGGCGAGTTGTCACACGTCAGGCGCCCGGACAGCTCTGCACACAGACGCCAACACCAACATGTGCACACTGCGGAGACTTGTTTATGCCACAGTCACCGACGGGGCGAGAACGACGGGGAGGAGCTTCAGTTGTCCCACCTCCAGAGCGAGCTTCCCACCTTCAGCGACGACGCTTCGGCGTCTCACGCACCTCGAGCGCGTGTGCAAGCAAAAGTGTGGCAGAAGGCACGGAGCACTTTCCGAAGGCCGTGCATTCGGAGGACATGCCCCGCCGTTCCCGTTCGGTTGGCGGTTGCGGGATTGTGGAACTCTTCCCGTCGAGCTGAGGGACCTCACCTTCGACCACCTGGTCGTAGACGCGCTCCTCCACGGTGAAGATGACGTCAAACTTGTCGTAGCAGTTCTGGAAGCGCTCTGGGCTGGATTTGATTCGCCGGTTTCGATCCAGCATGTGCAAGATGCCGTTCTGGGTGTAGCTGTGGCGGGGGTCGTTAAGGGAGCGGCCCTCTGGCACGGAAATTTCGCGTTACAAAAACAAACGAGCTACATCGCTGCTCCGCCTTTCCGGTTGGTTCTCGTCAAACGACTATTATCGCCCGTGTCCTCTTGGCCCTATGAGAAAGAATCGCGACGGCACTAGTAGAGAGCTGCTGACAAGTTAAAGGCTGGTTTGCGCACTTGCCTTTGGCTGCAATAGGGTGCGTTGTGTTGCCTTCTGTGAACATACACAGTGGCAAGCTGGTGCCATGTTTGCGGTAGCCCTGGAACTGAATTTTAGTAGCGAGGAGGTTCTGCAATACTTGCGGGACCCAATGTACGTACTATCCACGAAAAACGGTTGTTTATGGCATTGTCAAAAGTTATTTTAAAAGCTTATGGTGAAAAAACAATGCGCAAACAAATAAGAAAATATGAGCTAATTGCGTGTTCAATGGACCGCGTTAGTGTGTTCTCTCATAAGCAATCGCAAGGCTACACAACGCACCCGGATGCAACCAAATGCAAGTGCGTAAATGGCCTTCAAAAATGAAGCGGAAGCTTCTATGAATTGCACTTGAGCTTCCCGCTTAGGCTGTTCTTCTAGGCATCAAAGGGATACAGGGCCTTGTCCTTCTCCATGAGGTCCTGGTACATCTGCTCGTAGGTCACCCCAAAGTCGTAAACATTGGGCTTGTCGGGGCGGAGCCAGGCAGCTTGACCTGCGCCCCCGACCCGAATGAGCGCACCTTGAAGCCTTTCTTGCTGCAACGACAGAAACACATCGCTCAGTTGCAAGCATCTGCCGCAACAGGGCCCGTTCAGCAAACCCCCTCCCCCAACTATGCTTTCCACAGCCTGCCGGTACTACCGCACCGACATTACTACACCATGTTCACCTCAAGAAAGAAAACATTTTTCGTGCATTGTCCGCACGCTGCATGAAGTAGCGTATGCAACATTTGGTTGTCGAAGACAATGCATTCTGCATATGAAACGTGCTTGTCTCTATAAAATAAGTAATCAATCTTCTAAAAAAGTGGAAATTAGAGACGCTCCGAGAGGAATTGACCTTTTTTCACTACGGTTCTTGATGTGAGAACGAGCAGAGAGCTGCACGGTTAGCACACCTCTGACAAGATACAGAATCTCTTTCCCAGAGGCACACCATGGTGTCTGCAACAGTAGTACAGAAAGCGGACATAGTTTGCAAGAAAGGTGGCGCTTTGATCGACCTGTGACAAACGTCGAAGAGGCGTGCTTAGTTCTTAGAAACAAGCGCTTACGAGAGTTTGGCAAATGACAGTCGCTATACTTGACTTCAGCATAACTTGGCAAAGGACATACGCTACAACCTTCGTAAGCGAATTAGATCGATAGAGTGATGCTTGCAACGGCGTTCTACAATGGTTCACTGAGGCCATAGTTCTCACTCTTTGCCCAAGTTACAACGTAGTAAAATAGTGCTGCAATGGGGGTTCAGCTTGACCAGTTCCCCAATCATGGCAAGTAATCAGAACACGTCTGTCAACGGTATCTGCGGGTTGCTGTTCATTCCTTGTCCCCTGCGAAGCCCAAATTCTCAATATATTTGTCCACAAAGTAATGAGAGCATTACACTAGATCTGAAGTCTTAGCACTGCACGATTTATCGAGCATGTAGGATTAGTAGCTCTTGTGCCAAATGAATGAATGGGAGTTCATGTGGAGACACAGGCAAGACGGCTAGACACTGTGGCGCCAGCAAAGAAAATGACTTGCAAGCATGGCAGGGAAAGTTAAGGCGGGCCTTAACTTTCCCTAACATTCCTTTTGCAAATAAAGATTATTATTATTATTATTATTAATTTAGTTACACACTGGATGTGCACCAAAGTATGTCTGCAGCCAATCTTAAATGGAAGTGAACGAAAGATTTCTACATTCAGTATGTTAGCCAACTTCCAAGCATTAGCTTTTTTCTTATTCCTCCCAGAGTATTTTGTCAGCTGTTTGCCCAATAAGTTGAGTGCAACAGGTCTTCTGCCGCACTAGCTTGGCAACACTTCCACTCCTATGCAAATTCTGTAGATTTTCCAGCACCTAACCAGCTATGCATATTGAAATCTTTTGGATGTTGCACTACTTTCCATTTCTGAATGTTGTATAAAATGCAATGTTAAAAAAAAAAAAAAAGACGAGTGCAAGCCAGTTGGTGCAGGGTAAACCGATGGGGAGAAAAATAACAAAAATAAAAAGATGCAGCCTCTTAAATGCTCCACTAAGCACAACGCTAACGTTCTAAGTAGATGCTGTAATGTCGCTTGAATGTCAATCACCCACGTCGGCTCAAAACCAATTTTTTACAACCATAATGACCCTCTCGACTGATTATGCAACAAAACAAATCTAGAAATCTTTTTTTTTTCTTCTTTCCATCATTGAGCGCAGTGTCGTCGAACCAAACCGTCCAACCCGTTCGCAAACGCTTCTAGCGACAACCGTTCGACTATCAGCTGAATGCTGCAGACGAACTTTCCGTGTCCAATGTCGAAACCGGCTACCGTACAGGGTCAGCCACAAGCCCTTCAAACAACTCGCATACTTGTTCGAACGTTTCGCGTCACTGCCTGCCGAGTACAACGGCCAGTCTGCGGCGGACGAGCGATTAAACTTTGAATTGGCACTTCTCAGAACGCATGCATTTATATTTCCAAATTTCCTTACTTAAAAAAAAAAAAAAAAAAGTTGCTGCTGTTGAATTACGTCACCGGTGACAGAGAGGGAAATCCCGGGCGAGGTTTCAGTTATCGAGTCACCATTATAAGCCAGCACCATCCACTTTCGAAGATAAGTTGTGGCTCATTCCCGAGAATGAATTAAACGCCCGCACAATTCAATTATTCGACGGCGAGTTCCCGAGTCTACCGGATACCAACCTCAGAAACGCATGGGCCTCCATGCTCCTGTTCTGGTTGCTGGAACACACCACAGCGATACGCAGCGATCCAGGCATGTCAGACCAAAGAATATATTAAAACACCTAGGGGAATACAGTGTGCGCGGAAAAAGCTAGGCTCGACGACTGCTACCCAGCGGTCAAGTTCAAATGAGGCAGTAAGCTCTCCGGCCGCCTCTACTGCTCGACGCATTCCTCCATCGCATGTTAGCTCCGGGGGTTAGGTTAGGCTTTTTTTTCGTTACTGCGGTCCCTTGGGAGTGCTCGGGGGCTTGCGGAGAGGCCGGGGGAAACGTCCACGACACAGGGCAAAAGAAATTTCAGCGATCTTGGGCCACGGTGACAGGCGCAGTCGGGTACCGCCGCTTCGGGGAAATCGGAGAATGAACCAAAATGAACCAAATGATAAGTAAGAACAAAAAAAAACACACCAAAAAATGAGCCTACGATACCGCACCAAATCACATTTTAGATAACTTTAAACAGTTAAAACAATGATAAAACATGACACTAATTTAAAAATATTTCGTAGTTTTAATAATTGTAATTCAGGTTTATATATGAAGAAACAAAAAACAAATTTTCAATTTAGTGCGGTCTGTTACGTCAAAGGAACGTCATCAAAACCGAAACCGACTTATTACCGCGAATGCTTATTATAAAATTTAAAATACAAGTTTTGGTGATAAAAGTATTAATATTATAATACATCAAAACATCTTAATGCTATTAAATAGCGACAATTTAATCTAACGAAACTTTTGTTTTCTGGCCCCTAGCGCTCCTTCTGGTGATAGAAAAGTGAACTCCGCTTCATTGGCATTATGGCATTATTGTGCAAAATGGCGGACTTTCTTGGCTGCGTTCTTGTGCATTTGTTGTGCCGATGAGCGTTTTACAGGCTCATTAGGCGGTTAACGCAGATCACGGCTGACAAGAGTGTCCGTGCGCAACATCAAGTTTTGGCGTGTGAAGTGTTTTCTCGTATCCTCGGCGCTGGAAACGCTTGTTGAAGCGTCGCTGCTGTTGTTACTTGTTACCCGCCATGCCGCTGCGGGACTCGGGACTCGTCTGCCACGCAAGCTTTTGAAAACGGTGCTTAAGCACATGTCCGAACCTCGTGTGCAAGAACTTGTCTAGTCATCTTTGAACTACCGTTGCGCTGTGAGTACGATGTCCAATTTCTTGGTGAAGTGCCGGTTGGTGGATCTCCGTCCGCGTGGCACACCGCCCCGCTATGCTCGTTTATGAATTTAAAGTCGCGATGCATTCTTTTGTTCCATCATTGCGGTTTTTAGCGTAGTTCGCGACTGCGAGGTGGTTAATAAAAAAAGAAGAGAAAGTAGCGCCGCTCGGTGTCTTTAGACCTGTCGCATGGGCAGGGTTGTTGGCGTCGAAAGCTAGACGAAATGGCACAGGGGTACAGACATCTTGGGATCTGTGGCCGGCAGCGCGATGAAAGCGAGAAAACGCGTAGAATTCCGTCTTGTTGCTCGCGACGTCTGTCATTTGTGCCTTTCTCACTTTGACCCTTGAAGTGCGTTTTTGTTTGTTTGGTTTGCGACAGTTATTCAGGAGCCGGATTCTATGTGCTCACCCCTCGGTGTGCAGGCTGCAGCATTGAAAACAACAGTCTGAATTATGTCCGAAGTTAAAACGTGAGACAACCTCCAGCTCGGCTGCTATTTGTCATTATGTCCACACGTTTAGACTTTCAGGGCTCACCTCTGTTGAATTGTAACCCTAAGAAGCAAATGCAGCCTCCACAGAAATGCCTCCAGTTTTGAGTTGCATTTGATTCGAGTTTTTTTATGCTCTAAAAAGAAAAGATGGTGCTAGAGTGGTATAGCCGCTCTGTCGCATTTCGCTGTTTGTTTGCCTGGACGTGACCTTCATGCAGCGTTGTGGAAGGCTGTGCACAGAGTTTGGATGCTTTAGAAGGCCTCCCAAATTGGGGCACCCTCCAAAGCTAGTTGCACGTATGGTGCTGCTTTCAATGCCTCGTACAACTTTTGAGGAACTGTTTGACAAACAGTGGCAAGGGACTAGCTAAGCTGATTGATCTAGCACAGGGAAAGATTTGTATAAGGGGTAGAAAATGGGAGAACAACAAGACAGATACTGGGGGCTATGTTCGACAAATGTTTCGTTTCTTCTAAAAAGAAACGGAAGTGACGGAAGAGATGATATCGCATCTGATTGGTTAGAGGCTCAAATGACGAAAGTTCCCTCTTTCGTCATTTGAGCCTCTGGCCAATCAGATGCGTTATCGTCATTTCCGTTTTCTTTTAGGAGAAACGAAACATTTGTCGAACATAGCCCCCCTGGTGCATTTTCGCAATGCATCCTCTTCTTATTTTGCTGCCTTGCTGACAGGATGCTTCTCAAAACTTGAACATCTTGACACACTCAGAAAATGTATTATGGAGGTGTGGACAGTGTGAAAAGAATTGCACTGACTGTATGATACTTTCCAGTTCTTAAGCAAGGGAATGTTTTGTACCCTCTTTCTGATTCGTGCCATCCAAGATTGCAGCCATCTCCTAGGAAGAAAAAACGCAACTTTATTTCTTTGCCTGATTTGTTGAACGGGCCTTCACCACTCTTCTGAAGGGCCGGTCACACACTTGGGACTCCTTAGGACCGAGTGCCATAAAACATCTTAAAATCTCTTGCGACGATGCAACACACTGGCACGGTGACGCCATCCATCTGGTGACCCCGGAGCTGCATTTCACTAGAGCTAAGGTTTTGCTGTATTTGCGAGGTCAGACGTGCCTACTGCCTACGAGAAGTGGTTGTTTATAACATTGACAGAAGTGTTTCGAGCCAAGGATGAGAGAATAATACGCGAAAGAAATGGGAAATGTACGGGACCGCCAAATGTTCTCTGGCTACCCGATAGGAGCTGCCAGTCTCGTCGTTAGAGAGCCTAGGTTGAAGAGAGGGTTCATCTCAAACCACGGGGAGCGTTAGCAATTTATTAGCGGACACCTCCTGCGGCGGTCAGTCGCAATCGAGTACGTGCTGCATTTTTGCACGGTGAGTAGTAAAGGCGGAGACGTTTGCGGACAATCAACGCTTTCGTCGCCGCCTCGCAGCTCGTCTTGCAAATGCGGCCCATAAACCACGTGACCCCCACTGAGCAGTAGGCTACTCTCCGTAATACGGGCTCTCTACTCGTCGTGAGAGATTTCAAGAGGTTCCAAGGTACACGGTCCTAGAGTGCAAGTGCACCAATAAGAAAAAGGAATGAAATAAGATGTGTGGTTCCAAAGCAAGAAAAAGCCTTGTGGACAGTTCATTGGGGACTGTGTTCAGGGACAGCACAAAATAAACCCCCAGGCAAACATTTCTGCCCAAACTGTTTTTGTTTTTCCTTTTTTTGTTTGTTTTGAGGGCAGTTTTGAATTGGGGTTTATCGATTTTCTTTGATTATGACAAAACCGGCTTGGTAGTTAACTTTCAAGGTTTATCAGTATCTACTGGTAACACAAAACCATAGTTACAAGCAGCCATTCCTTATGGACAGTGCATAGATCTTGCAAATACCGCAAAATTTTGAGTCTAGTTGGATGAATGAGAAAATGTTGATTTAGCCGTGAGTTTATGGAGGGCGGTTGCACTGTGGCAGGATCCTCTTGGGGGATTGGGCAAAACCGGTGCTATCCAAGTCGGACGATACCAACTTCGGCCGTTATAATCGAATTTTCTAGGTCCCCGGGTTTTCTTTTTGAGGTTCCTGGGTTCTCTTCTTGTCATCGCCAGAGCTTCTCCGTTCCGCCACGAAGTGCACTCCTAGAGAAAATGTTTCAGATTGGGTGCAGTCATCTTGCATCGCTTGCAGTCCGGAGGCCCGAGACCGAAGTTGGGTTCAGTCTAGTTATAAGCCAACACACTGTTTGCAGACAAGTGTGCGTTTGCTCGCACCCGATGTGGGCACTGTGCATGTGCAGAAACCAGATCCGCATAAAGAGAACCACTGGCGCATGCGCCGTCCCGACAACTGCACCACCGCAGTGGCGTTATATCAGGGCTGCGCATTGGTGCACAGGCAGATCGGAAGAGTTCCATGGCTGCCCTGTAGATTGTGTCAGTCTTTTTTTTTCCATCGTAAGCGGTTACAAGTTCTCTCAACACACCCCGTCCTACTTAAACGCAAATCTGCGAGCACTCCTGTGGCACTACATGGAGTTTCGGGGCAAGACCCATCAGAGGATTGCTGGTCTCAACGGCCCCGCCTTGTTTGTCTTCCCGCAGGAGGGAGCCATGCAGGTGATCCAGACGCAGCCGATGACTCCCTCCCGCTTCCAGTACGGGGGCGGGGGTGGCCCCAAGTATGGGGGTGGTGGCGGATACGGGGGCCGTGGGGGCGGCGGCAACTTCCGCCAGGGGCTGGCCCAGATGCAGAGCATAGAGTTCGATGGGAAGCGGCTCCGCAAGGCCGTGGCCCGCAAGACAGTCGACTACAACACTGCCGTCATCGAGTACCTCGAGGTATGGAGATGCCTCTCGCGTCGTTAATTTCCAACACGTGATGCGTCCCAGGGCCGGGAAGTACAATCGTATCTCGTTAATGTGGACTCTGTTGATACAGGCACTCTGCTGTATAGACCCTTTCTTCAAGGGCACCGCCATCTTGAATTGTCGTCACTTCCAGTATGGGCGACAACATTATTTTGCCGTCGCCACGCCAGTAGAAGACGCTTAGGATATAAGCGTAACCGTCACACATTATCGTTTTGCCTCCCCCTTACTTTTTACTAGTTACAGGTTGAAACGTTTTATTATCTTTTCGTCGCCCATACCGGATACGCCTATTAGGTTGCTGGAGACTGAGAGTACACAGAAAAGGTCTATAGACTGTGTAGGCAAAATTTTCAGGGGTGAACTTGGTAAACACACTTTTTTGTCTCAAAATTATAAACGGCTAACGTTGTGGACGATTTTTGGGGAGGACGGTGATGTCCATATTAACGAGACATGACTGTACCTGCTGCTGCAACTGGTTAACATTTCACCAACTGCAATTTCATTCTGCTGTTGTTACCTTTTCAAAATTGTGCCGATAAGTAAATGCATTGGCTTCGATTTGGTCTCAACATTGGCGCTAGTAGTGGTAACTATTTCAAACTCTTTCATGAGTGGAGTGTATCAAGTAGCATTTTATCCGGTTTGGGAACTGAACAGTTAGTGGGCAGTTTCAGTGCACCTTGATACTGTGGGGATATCTCTAAATTGATTAGAAAGCAACTTATAGTTTGTTGTGAGTAACTGTAATCACCTAGACCTCTAAGAACATAGCCGTATTTGTAGCTGAAGTAATTTTCGATTCGAGTAACTATAATGTAACTAACTTTCGGAAGTAACTTTTACAGCGACGGTGCATTGCAATCGGAATGCGCCGTCGCTGTCAAATGTAGAGCCACTGTTTATGGCAGCTCTAGCTGTCGGAGTGACGGCAGCTAAAAGTGCCATATACAATGACCCTCTACTCGAATGTCCTGAAAAATGCAGTCTGAGTGTGCCAAACTGTCTCTTTTCTAGTTTCTTCAGGTGTCTCCACCGCTTTCTGGGTTTCAGCATTGTTAGCGCAAGGTTTTTAGAAAGGCACGAGCGCTAAAATGAGTGTCTTGCGGGGCTATGCCTTGTGTGCTTGTGCATTTGACTGCAGACATATAACTCGTAAAATGGGGGTGTAGACGACCGCCTTTATGGCTCATTAGTGTGCCTCTTTTGGAAAGATTGAGGTGGTAAACAGAACACAATCTACACCAATAGCCTCATACAAAATTCAAAACCAAGCTTTCTTAAATGAGTGGTCCAAGAGTAGTTTGGATTTGTTTCCCTTTCCTCTCTCTTTTGTGCCATTCGAGGGGAGCTGGGATAATTCCTTCTTTATTTGAGGTTTGGGGCACGAGATACTCTACAATGGGGACTCGGGGAACGTCCTGGGGAGCTCAGTCTAGGTCACCGTAGCTCTGCGAAGCTTAAAGGATGACCACTTTCCTGTGACCAGGGACCAGAAGTGTGTTGTGACCGCATGCCGTCGGTCCGCCAGTTTGTAAAATGGAGGGAGCACTCGTTCGGTCAGGTTTGGAGTGTGCATGCGTGTGATTTGCTCACCGGTGATTCCCGGTGCCCCAGAACCGGGTGTGGCAGCGTGATTACCGGGATGCCAGGGCACTGCAGCCAGACTCCGGCTATTACACACGGGTGAGTGACTCCTCTTCATTGCTTTATTCGATCCGTTTAATTTAGTATGGGGAGGATCAGAGGAGTGTCGGATCCCAAAAGACCTTGATGCTGGATGAGTGTAACCTTCTTTGTTGCTTAGTTGCCACGGCTACACAGGGTAATAATTTATAAGTAGAACAGATTTTAAAATGGAAGGTGGAGGGCAAGGCGAGAGTTACCTATGTGTCATCTTCACCGTGTGTTTATCAGGCTCGACAGACATTAATGAAGGAGTGCTTGTCGCGATAAGTTGGCTAATTATTTAAAATTGATTATTTAAGTTTAATTGTTGGTCATGTTGCAATTAGCAGTTTAGAAGACAGTCATTATTATAGGCTATGCCAGTTAAAAAACAGTTTATGGAATTTCAATAGACTTAATTCCAAGATTTGTCATGATGAGACCTTCCATCCAAAATGACATGTTAAAGTGTGACATACCGTAAAATACCGAGCAAGCGCCCACTCGAAATGTCAAGATAATCGCAAAAAAACAGGGAATGGGCGCATGTGAGGTCATCAATTTTACATATATATATATGTACTGTGCATATTTCTTCAGATGTTTTAAATTTGGGGGTGGGTGCCAGTGATTTCCTTACACACCCCCAAGGGGTTTTACACCTCCCCTTGTTTTTTGAAGGCACCCCCTTAATTAGCGTCGACTCCTTTATCCTCAATGCACCCCTTTTTGCCCAACCCCCCCCCTTAAAAATTTAGGGGGGGCGCCTAGAACAGCCGTTGTGTTCAAATAAACTAGAAGCGTTGTGTTTAGAGACTTGTTGTTGTTTTGTCCGCTTGTTTATTTTGCCGTGTCTTTGGTTTACCATGGACGTTAGACAAATCCCCCCCCTAATTTCAGTTGCTGGGAAAACCCCTGGTGGGCGCTTAGTTTGGAATGAGCGGATGCACGGTATTCTACAGTTGTCGTTTCACACACCTCATCATGATGTCTTGGCAGACTGGCCAACATTGCACTGCCAAGTTGGCACAATGTTGTCAGACCCTAAGACACAGCATGGCACTCTTCTATGCATCATGTTCGACTAAAATGCAACAATTGATTTTTGCATATCTAAAGTCCAATAGACCTTTCACCAAATTACCCAAGCAGCAAGGAGAATGCTGAGAATGTTTGTATACACCTGCACATCCTCACCTTACGCATATCAAAAAGTTTGAAGTAAATAACCGAAATAATGCGACGTGCGTGCACAGCGCCATCTGTATTAGATTTTTGCTTTAGAACAGTTGCTTCCGCAGATGCCACGTGTGCAACACGCGTAACTACTCTTGCAGCGTGTTTCGTGGTGCTTAGGTAATTTAACAAAGGGTGTAGTGTCTTCCTGCGAATTGTTTCAAATTAAAAGTAGATTAGCCTCTTTTAATGACTGCCTTTTAAACTGCAGTTGCGACGTGGCCCATTCAACCATTAGTTAAAAAGGTAACAGACGAATTTCTGTTGATTTGCCAATTTATTGTGGCGGCCATTGCTTCATCTAATGCCCGTCATGCCTCACAAACACACATTGAGGACAGCGTTCCTGTGACTTGAGACGCAAACGTGCAGTGCTCACATTTGCTCTTATTCAGCGACTGTACCGATCTATAGGGGCGCTGGTCAGGCAAAATGGCGGACGAAAGGAGGTCGTTTTCGTCAGTTAAGCACGCGGACCACCATAAATATTTTGCCCTGCAGCGTAAAATTGGAGTTAGATATGAAAGCAAAGCGATTCTTCAACGATAGTAACCTTCTTCTAGTCAGTGCGTAGGAATGACATGGCAGAAGCATAACATTAATTATTGAAAACAATGGTTGTTTCTATGCTGCCTATTTGAGAATCAAGCAGCGATACCAGACGACAGAGTCGAAACGACCTCCTCTCCGAGCTTCTCGGCGTTGCCGCTACGTGGCGTCGATTTTGCTGGAGTCGCCAATACGCAGTACTATTATTCTGTAAAGGCTGGTCCACACACTTGCGACGGCTTACAACCGTGTGCACTAAAATCTCTCAAAATCTCTTGCAACGAGAGAACAGATTGGTGCCAACTCATCGGGCAGCCGCAAAACACTTGCAGTGTCCGAATTTTCACACATCATTATTTTATTTTTTTTCTTCTTTTTTAGTTGGAAAATTTTTTGACAATGTTATAATTGATCACTTGTCATGGGTAGTACGTAGATTTGATCTCGCGGATTCCACAAAACCTTTGCTCTACTGAAATGCAGTTCCAGGGTCACCTCGTAGCCAGCACCAGCATGCCTGAACGGGCCTTAAAGGAGCTGTGCAACAATTTCAGTGCTTTGCTTAAATAATTTGGGGATTGATGTATCGACCTTTCTGAAGTAAAGAACAAAAACCGCTTTTGCCTGTATGTTCTAGTTTTCATTTTAAGAATTCACAAAGATTGAGGTTTTTGGCATCTCTCAACTCCTTCACTATCTTCCGTCACGTGCGCTGTGACATGAATGGGGGACGTGTGGGGTTCCGGTGAAGCTCTCTCTCTAGAGCCATCAGGGAGCAGCGAGAACTCACCCGCTCGCGGTCACGTGACCACGTGCTTGCACAGCCGCGCAGCGCAATCAACATGGCGAGAGGAGGAAAGTCTCGTCCGGGTCCGGTCATCCCCGTCCGGCTCTGCCCCCCACCCCCCAGCTTCTGGCGGTTGTTCGCGGTAGCAGATAGAGCTGACGGTTTTATTGACCTCAGATAGATGGCGCCACTAAAACTCCGTATAATAAAAGTTTTGTCGATGATACCAGGTTTTTGATGCATTTACATTTATGTTGGAACGGCAAGATCTTTTTTTATCGAGCAGGTATTTGCACGACTTCCTTTCTTTTACAAGTCCCCCATTGACGTCATGCAGCATGGTTTTCATGGCTGCCGCTCGTGACTGCAGTTCGGGAAATATTCCAATTTTTGCCTCGTGATTACGCGGCGGAGTCGCAACATTTCGAAGGAATGAGATTTTTTTTCTGTCCTTTGTGACAGGATAAACAGCGTCAAAAGTAGAACATGCAAATTCTTTCAACGTTAAAATCATTGCGCTGCTCCTTTAACAATGTCACATAATGTGGGGCACGCTATGCACGAAGGAGTGCCTCTCTGCAGCGGAGTTCCACGACCAAATCAATCTAATTAAGTCAGAGTCGGCTGCGTCCACCGCATCCGCAGAAAGAGTGTCGCGTTTTGTTTGGCACGTGCCTCTTCTCTTGTGGCGAGGCACGCGGTGCGCGAACGGGTCCCCGGTTTACAGCGAGCCTTCTGCTGTGCTTCCTCTCGCAGCTGGTCCCTCCCCTGGCCATGGTGTCAAACCCCATCAACGCGGTCACCACCAAGTTTGTCCGCACGTCGACCAACAAGATGCGCTGCCCCATCTTCTGCGTCGTGGTGAGTGCCTCTTCTCAAGCTCTGCTTTGATCCGTGGCCTTCCGATGCATCCTTCGTGGGAACGTGCTGTTCTTAGGGGGAAGAAATGGCCATCTTCTCGGCATTTCCCAGGGACGTTATAAATGCGCCGCATTTGTAGGGCTTCCTCAAGCCCCTTGCAAGGGTTTTGTAAATATGTAAAGCCGTCATAATGTTGCACGACGCTGCTATGTCACGTGACACTGACATCAGTGGGGCTACATGTCACAAACACAAAACCTCTGTGGCTGGTCCTATAAATGCTGCACATTTAAAACTTCTTTTGGATTTTGTAATGTACCGTAAAATATCGCGTAAGCACCCACTTCCTTCAAGTGCCCACTATTAATATGTCCCAAGCTTGGGAAGTTTGCAAATTATACGGTAAGCCCCCAATTTGACCGGACAAGCGCCCATGTACAGATTAACCCGGTTTTCAGTGAATGTGGGGTGGGTGCTTCCCCGGTATTTTACGGTAGTTTATTTTTTTAGTGAACGCTGTATGATATTAGGAATAGTTTTTGTATGTTTCGGGACACTGACGTCTTTGCCTCCCGTGTTTCAGTGGACCCCCGAGGGGCGGCGTCTCATCACAGGTGCGTCGAGCGGAGAGTTCACCCTGTGGAACGGACTCACCTTCAACTTCGAGACCATCCTCCAGGTGAGGCACACGCCTTTGCAATGGGCTCCTCCTCACTACAAATGGAATATGTACCATATTTTCCGGTCTGTACGTCGCATCTTTGTAAAAGTCACACTTCTTTGCACATAGTTATTGAGCGCTGCATATGACGGCACTTGGAGTTGCTACAGCCACGGACCTATGTCACAATGCTTCAGACCGTTTTTGGTTTGCCAGAAGAGTTCTACAGCAGCAAGAACAAAACACCGAGTTTAATGTAACCTTCAGTTACGACTTATGGTCCCTACATATATTTAAAAGGTGCATATAAGCCTCACTGACGTAGATTTCGTGAAAGAACCGCCACTTGTGCGCCGGAAATTATGGTACCCGTCTGTGGACTTTGCGTTGGCATTGTGGACCGGAGGAGACGGTGCAAACTGTCCCGCCTCCTTCACGCAGGCGCACGACTCGTCGGTGCGCTGCATGGTGTGGAGCCACAACGACACCTGGATGGTGACGGGAGATCACTCGGGCTACGTCAAGTACTGGCAGTCCAACATGAACAACGTGAAGATGTTCCAGGGCCACAAGGAGGCCATCCGAGGCATCAGGTGGGAACGCCCAGGGACCTCCTCCCCTTCTCTCTCTCTCTCCCTCTCGGCCCGGAGCACGCCCTTCCCCCCGAAAACACGGACAGCCCCTGCTGAGGTGGCAGGCTGGGCCGGTCCGTAAACGCGCATGACGGGGATAAACAGCTCGGTAAATGCGAACAAACAAAAAGGCGCAATTACGACGGCACTGTGCTGTACCAGCGACTGAGGTTTCAGATCGGTTCACACGCTTGCCTTTGCTTACGACAGAGTTCTTGTGATCTCTTACCTGGAATTGCATTTCACTAGAGCGAACGTTTTGCAGCATTTACGAGGTCAAGTGTACATGCTATCTATGGGAAGTGGCCTTTGTCAAAAGTTTTTCAAGCCCATAAAAAACTTGCGGTCTCTTATGACGACTTCTCTCGTCATAAGAGATTGCAAGAAGTTTTAACGCACTCGGTCACAAGCAGTCGGGAGTTTGTGAACTAGTTTTTACAGTTGGAAATGTAACGGTGTACTGTTGTGGTTCTGTCTTTTCCTTGTCCGCATATATTGAGCTGTTACCCTCCTCGTGCTCAATGGTCCCCAACTTTTCATCGCCTGCAAACAGTGCGGGATTCGGGCGTACAGTTCGCCCTTCAAGGACTCTCTCGTGAGATCGCTGTGCCGTGTGTTTTCGGGGAGGGGTTTTCTGTGCCGAATGCTCTGTATTGCGTTGCGTGATTGTTGCTCAATAAAGTGGCGCTGCATCGTTTTGTTTCAAGCCGAACCCAGGCGGTATGACTCTTAATGGGCGGACTTCTTTTTTGAGCAAGTGCAATAAAGTTTTTTTAGGTGGTGCTCTAATATACAGAGCATAGCTGTTTCAGTAAAAAGACGAGAAGGCATCTGGAATCGAACGAGCATTTCGATTCCGCATACAAAGGCGTGGCAGAGCTTCGCCTTTGTAGGAAATTTTACAAAACTAATTGCCGCCTCGTTATTAGTTTCTGTTTTTGATTGCAGAGTAAGGGAACAACCGAGTCTTGACTCTTGGCACGTGTTATTTTCTCGAGCGCAATAAAATTCTTTGGAATTCTGTGAAGCGATAAAAAATAAAAGTTGCGCGTCGTCTGTGCCCTTTGTCCAAATAAAGGCAGTAGTACTAAAGGCAGAAGCCTCCCTCGTTTTAAATAAAGGCAATGCCCTCGGAGTGCTCTTGTTGCAGCGTAACTGCACGGCAGAGAGTGGCAAATAAAAAGATGGTCAAACCAGAAATTCCCCTCTTAGTCTGTCCTTGAAGTTTGACACGAACGCAAGCACACATGCTGATGTTGTTGTGGGGCCTTTGGGGGGGGGACCAGTTTGAAGGCTTGTCTGGGGAAGCGCCCGCCAACGGTGGGTTTGCGCTGAACGGACGCAAGCGCGCTACGTCCTGGCCATGCTCCGAATCTCGGCATCCCTACTGGAGGAACTGTGGGGCGTCTGCGGAGTATCGGGGCTTTTGCACTCTCGAAATAAATTATGCATTGCCCAGCCCCCGGATTCTGCACGAATGTAGCAGCGGGTACCGAGATCAGATGCCAAAGTTTAAGAACTCGACGTTGCCTTTTTTAATGGGCAGCGGCTCGGAGCATGTGGAGCGAAAGCTATCGCTGCAGACCCCAGGGATCCTGGGTTCGATCCCCACCCCTGCCCGTTTCAATCTGGATAGGCATAGTATCGGCGTGCTGTCATGTGTCACCGCTGTTTGATGCACATAAACCCCAGGCTGGCATTCATACTGCACTGGCTAAATTACTCATCTACAGTGGATAAAGCAGTGGATAAGAATGTTGCCATACCCTGTCATATCAGACCCCCACACTCTAAACAGCTAATTACTAAACTGTTTGTGAGCAGAGTACTACGAACTTGGAAGCAATGATTAGTCCTTCGTAAAAATGGTCTTCGCTAATTGATGTAGGTTGCCGAATGGAAAATAAGGACACTATTGGGAGTCTACTGAGGGACGAAATACTTCAGTACTCTCATGCTGTCAACTCCTATGGAACTATTATTTCTTTGTGTATTTGCAAACCTTTCTGATTGCCATTTTAGTGTCGAAAGTTTCCGAAGATCGCTTTCAGCACACTCGGCCACTGATCCCCCTACCTGCACATGCTTCGAGCATTACATTTAACAAAAGGACTCGGAAACTAAAATAAAAGAAGAAAACCAGAAGTATATAGGGGTCTGTCAAAAGTGGGCGGTAGCAAGCTTGTTTACGTTCCTGTGGATAGCGTCTGCCACCGTGGAATTTCAGCATACCTAGGAATCGCTTCTAACTTTATTTATTTGACGTCAACTTCTGAAACTTGGCATTTTACCCCAGCCACTGGTGCTACATCCTGATTGAGTCTGCGTATCCGGTAATGCATAGTTTATTTCCATAATGAAGAAAAAGCTGCGTTTGGTTTTTCTGGCAGATGCCCCCGTATTTAAATACAAATAAATGCTTTTGATTTGAGAAGCTGGGTAAGCTGGGAAATATTTAATTTTTATTTTGAGATATGCAATAAAATAGTACTTGCCACTTCCGAGGCTACGTATTCAAGTGGCCCAGATATATCTTCTTTTTGAAGAGAGAGCTTTGATCCCTCCGGCCAGATATAAACTGTGTAGATTGGCGTGTCCCACGACCACAGTGTACGACGAGTGGGGTGTTTTAATACAGCGAGAAATGAGGCGAAAAAAATTGGGGTGCAAAATTTTTGTGTTGCTGTGGAGGTACTTTCTAGTCGGATGTCACTTCGAAGAGGCTTGAGGAGGCATACGTTGCGTCGAAAAATAATAACACCTCAAGGTGCACATGCGCTTCATAGAAAGCGCAAGTTCTCAGAGCCACTGTCTACAGAGGACTGATGACTCGGGTTTTCTTGGCAGCCACTGTCTGCACCCTCTAGCCTCTGCTTGGCGGCAAGATTGCAGCTGCTCTCTTTTGACACGCCCCGAGAGAGTTGCACTGACAGGAGCTGGAACCTTTTATCTGCACCCTTTGTTTGTGGGCAATGCATCTTGTACGCCAATGGCTATCAAACTCGAAGCTGTCGTCTCTGCTGGTAGCTTCCTCCTCCACTTCAGCGCGGCGACAGTGTGCCACGTGTTCGCAGCGGCCAGTGGTACAACTTCGTCATACTACTTCAGCAACCAAAGCGGATTATCTTTGAACGCACGGTACCCTGTTGATAATGTGTTTCAGGGGATTGCAATAAAAAGAAAAAGTATACGATCTGGGGAAACATAACTATTAAGGGCACTTTTGTGTGCCAATAGGTAGGTCAGGATGCAACTCTCGTGCAGCGTTTTATTTGCATTGACTTTCCCAGCTGTGGAACACTACCATCATGTCGGGTACGAAACATGAGCTGTCGTTACTGAAACCGCTCGCCTCTGCTGTATCAACATCAGTGCTAAGCATTGTTTCATCAGCACTAAGCGGCAGGTGGGGAACGGGCTTTAATAGCGAGTAAAATTTCCGAGCCATTCAAGCTAACCCATGCAAGGAGCAGGTGCTGACCCATGTTATCTGCTGCTCTTAGCTCGACGCGCACGCCGGTGCAAAGCGGCAATGCTTGACGCATTGCATGCAGTTACTGCGTGACGGAGCGTTGTACAATCATTAAAGGAGCTGTGCAACAATTTCACTGTTTGCTTAAATAATTTGGGAGTTGGTGTCTCAACCTTTCTGAAGTAAATAACAAATAACCGCTTTTGCCTGCATGTCCTAGTTTCTATTTTAAAAATTGACAAAGATTGAGGTTTTCGGCACCTCTCAACTCCTTCACCATCTTCCGAGTCACGTGCGCTGCGACGTGATTGGGGGACGCGCGGGGTTCCCGTGAAGCTATCTCTGTAGAGCCATCAGTGATCAGTGAGCAGCGAGAACTAGGGTGCCTCAATGTCCCGTGTAGAGTGATGCCACCCTTTGTAGTACCCGACGCCAACAGCACGCGCTGACGGGTAAAATACAAAGAAATCGACGAAAACAAAATGTCGCCATAGCACAGTCAGTGCCACAAATGCTTGCAAGGACACGCTCTTTCATGCGCTTCTGAACAAAAATTACACCATCTTCCCGAGGGGAACTATGGGGTGATGCGGAGCTTCGCGGATCGTAATTAATTTATTCCCTTGACTGATTTCTTTTGGCCGGCCGGATTTGGGGTGCGGCGGACGCGAGCGGCCGAGAAACGCTAGCAGACGACAGCCGCGGAGTTGCGGGGAAAGCCCACCCCACTGGAAAGCCCTGGCGTGGCGCTGCGACCCGCGCGCCTAAAACTATCCTCCTTTCACTCCTCCGGGGAACGCGCGCTACCGCTGCTTATATTCACACTTGAAGGAGAGGAGACAAGAGCAGGAGAGTTGGGCATGCGCGCGCGGTGTGAGTAAAAGCGATCCACGCGAAGTGCACGCAGCTGGTAGAGAGAGAGCGGAGAGAGTAACGCGCAGCTGTTGGAGAGAGGTAAGGAGGAGAGTTGCGCATGCGTAGTGTGAGTGGGGACTACGACGCCGACGCCGCGGGACATAGACCCGAGCAAGAGATGCTCCGCATCTAAAAAATAAAAGTGTGAGACAAAATGGCCAGATGTCTCCACCTTAAAGGGCAACTCCGCTTCATTTTTGGTTTTGAAAAAACAATGCAGTCCTCTTCAGTATCGCCTAGGAAGACCACACGTCAAATATTACGTCGCAGTTCTGTCTAAATGTTTCTTAAACGGTCCGACAAACTTTGGAACTCGCGAAGTTGCCGAAATCGACTGACTCCAGCGGGCGACTCGGGCGCAACCAACAGCGCAGTCAAGGCTACGGCATGGGCGGAGCCAACATTGATCTAAACGTCATCATCATGGCCCCCTTCTGCTTGTTTTTACTTCTCCGGGCGAGCGTAGCGCATGACGTCAGCAACGTTGCCTCTCGGCGCTCAGCGGTGTCCACGTGATGACGTAACGCGCCTGCGCAGAGCGCTTCTTGGGAGCCGTCCGGCCGCCTGCCATGGTCCCGCCGTTACCGCCGTCTTCCGCGTCTCAACCACCGTCGTTGTCTCACCGTTTGTGATTATTGTCTCTCGGAGTTTCATCCACACTACGGACACCACGTGCGCAGACTTATGCCGCAGTTGTGCAGACGTCGTCGAATGCCGTAGACACCAAAACCTGGCGAAGAGTGCGGTGCAGCAGACGACACTCGCGCCTGCCACACGCCCGCCCCAATCCCGCCCGTCGTTGGGCCGAGGATCACGTGACATCTCGTATCACGTGATGGCCATGTACTTGGCGGCCCGAGGCCAATGTTGCCGGATGGAGCCGAAGTTTCGGTTTCGATTTCCGCTCGTGTTTAAAATTAGATTTAAAAATATATATCCCATCTTTCGCGAAGCAAACGACGTAGTGTCTTTTGTCACAACGAAAGGAGGGAGGTCTCGTCCGGGTCCGGCCATCCCCGTCCGGCTCTGCCCCCGTCCCCCTCCGGCTTCTGGCGGCTGTTCGTGGTAGCAGATAGAGCTGACGGTTTTGTGAACCTAGGATAGATGGCGCCACGAAAACTCCGTATAATCAACGTTTTGTCGATGATACCAGGTTTTTGACGCATTTATATTTATGTTGGAACGACAAGATATATAGAAAAACTACCTTTGATCGAGCAGGTATTTGCACAACTTCCTATGCTTTTACAAGTCCCCCATTGACATCATGCCGCATGCTTCTCATGGCTGCCGCTCGCGGCTGCAGGTCGGGAAATATTATAATTTTTGCCTCGCGATTACGCAGCAGAATTGCAAAATTTCGAAGGAAGATGTGTTTTCTGTCCTTCTGACAAGATAAACAATGTCAAAAGTCGAAGATGCTAATTTTTTCAACAATATAATTGTTGCACAGCTTCTTTAACTCCAAACTTCACACAAAATGAACTGGAGATTTGGTGGCAGTTAGCTTTAGCAAGAAGAATAAAATTCATAACCCAGCCAGCGCACCATCTTCTTTGCCGCACGGAGGAAGTTGGGGTTACATGTCTTTCTCTAGAGCTTTGTTTTAGCAATTACCCTGTCTCACTCCAGAGTAAATATTTTATACTTCATCATTCAAAAACCTATGCACATCCAGCCTTGATTCGTTTTGTCGTGATATTACTTGTCAGAGTACCTTGGATCCACTCCTCAAGATTGCGTGGAAGATGATCGCCGACTTCAACTGTCGTCAGCATCTTTTTGTTTGTCCTTGCTAAGCTTTTTTTTTTTTCTCTTGCCCTTTACTTTGCTGAAATTTATTTAATATTGCAGTTTTAAAGATTGTAAACTTGGTTCTCCGCTGAAGCCATTACCGTTCTGTGTAGCTCATTGGAAGGGGGGGGGGGTGAAAGAGAGCAGTAAAAGATTGTCGGCTTGGCTGCGGCTGCAGCAGTGTTGGAGGTACTGCCATTGTTATTGTTAATATAGTTCCTGATTTTTTTTTTTTTTCTCTTTTGATGGGTTGATTGGTGGATTTTGCTGCACTTAACAGAGAAACCTCGCAAAATTGGGGAATTCAGACACATAGTTCGAGTAGCTCCTGCAAGGCTAGGCTTCAGGAACCGAACTGGCAGTGTAAGGGAATATTCAAAAAGGTGGCAGCCGACATGCATAGTTTTCATCCAGTCTGATTCGCTGGAAAAGAATCTCCCGTTTCAGATTGTTTACCCCAGGTTCGGTGTTTATAGGGGTGTCCTGTTGTGTTGCAAGCCAATGTTCTCATTTAAGTTGTTACAAGTTTCGAGGTGTCAGTCAAGAAAAACAAGCTTATCTTTCTACAGCAAAAATGAGCTACACATTGCCTAAAGTTCAGACTTTGTTAGGTCTTAACTAGTCATGTGCAAGTAGTGGATTTTGAGTTTAAAGCGAATAGTAGTTTTGGCCGAATATTTTTTAATCGAATAGCGAATAGTTTCTCCAAGCCTTTCACTACCATGCGCCATGCTTAATCAAATATTCAGCTGAACTCGTGAAGGTTTTTCCCAACCTTCCACTTGTGCACTTCTAAGCACGGTTAATTTTAATATCACTAAATTTATAAACTGTGGTCATGTACATGACAAAATAGTTGCGGCTATTCTAATCGAGGGGATTTATAATCCTGCCTGCTAATTGAAAATATCCTTCCTTCAATTTCAAATTTGACACGCACACCCGAGAAAAAAAAAGCTCTAATGATGAGCACATGTTGTAAAGACATCGCTGCCTAACAAATACTTTCGCAAAACCATGGCGGGTTAGCCCTGTTGAGTGTGCTTCTCACTGTGCAGCTGTGCACTGCAGGAAGCTCTGCAGGTATTGCTTCCTAGCAGTGCACAGGTGCCCGGTGAGAAGCGCACTCAATGAGGCATAACTCGCCGCGATCAACACATAGAAAGTAGGGATGTCGCGAACTTGCCCAGGTTCAAGTTCGACTGAAGTCCAACTGTAGTGCTCATGCATGAAAATATAAAAACGAGTTGGCACCACCTGGCGGAAGAAAAGTGCAATATTTGTTGGGCGTATTGCATTGCCAGTTCACATTACTGACTAATGAAAGCGTTAAAAGTTCCTATTTTCGCTTTTATATTGTGTAAAAGTCGGTAATCGTTTTATAAATTGTAAAAAAAAACTCTTTTCCAAATTATTTGTCTCTCAAAATTCGAGGTCATTGTGTAGAAGCCAGGCAACACTGTCTATAAGTCGAACTTTGCAAAACGTTTGAAAGTTCGCCCAGCCAGTCGAACCCCGAAGTTCGACAAAAGTTTGCGACTTCCCTATCGAAAAGTGTGAATATCGCATTTCATCTTAAAGCAAATATTGAAGAGCTTGTTATTTCAATATTTGCACAACACTGACCGTAACAATTTGGACGAGATACCAAATTTTCCATACAGTTACCGGAGTGAAAAGCTGATTTTTGCTATCAAGGGAAACTGTCGGGCAGCAGGAGCATAAAGAGCGTGTGTGTTTTTGCTCTATCTCTCGGATGGCACCACTGGCAACTATTAGCAGGAACAAGCAGGCGGGAACACAAAAGCAGGTCTGTGTTAAGATCTGCCTGTAATCCACAGAGACACAATCTGAGGGATGCAGCAAAAAAACTGACTTGCTCCGTCCGCTTTCGCCGCTCAACGGCATTCTCTCACCTGCAAATTCAATTCTCAGTTTTAAAGCATTTGCTCTGGCAACCAAAAGTCTTCGGAACTTCTGCATCCATCCCAATCGCTAGCACTGTGGTCCAGTAGAGTCTGAGCTTTCGAAAATGAATGTTTATTTTTTGGTGCATAAAAGGGCTGATAGAAATTTTGGTGGGGAAGCTGACGTATTGAGTGCACATAGATCGCAGCATGGCGTGACTGGGCATCGTAAGAGTACCCTTGCCAACACACTGAAAGGGAGTGTGTCCCGTTCTGTAGCGTCGTCACTAGTGGCAATGGCTGGGCTGGCCAGCCCACGATAGTAGATCAGCACTTACTTTCGATTTCAACGTGCATCGCTCTCCCGAGTCAAAAACACACTGCAAAATGTGTTGCCTCGTTTCAAGCAATCCAGAGCGCAAGTTTGTCTGCTCTTCGTACAGGGGTTGCAATGACGCCAGAACGTCGGGCTCTTACTGGCTGACTGAAAAAAATAGTGGGTAGACCTCGAGGCATCTAGCATTGTGGTCTACCCACCATCCTTCCAATGAAAGCCAATCGGAACTCGGCGTCATTCTGACGTCACCGCAACCTTTGTGCAAGAAGCAGACGACTTGCTCTCTGAATATGCCTATGCTCATCTGTCGTCTGCGACGGGTACCATCCTGCCGACAAGAGACGAGACCAGTTCCCCGGCTGCCGTTCGGGAGTCCTGGGCGTTCCTCGCGATTGAGAAGCCCGGACGTAGATGCGTGCATGTCTTGAACTGGCCGTCTTTTGGTGTTAGAGGGGGGAAGGGGGGGGGGGGTATGCTTGTTGGGTTCGTCATCGCGATGGGGGGCACTTGCCACGTCTGCCTCACAGACTCTGAGTGCCGTTCGTCTGTCTTCCCTCTTGCGCCTGCAGTTTTTGCCCCACGGACACGAAATTTACGACTTGTTCCGACGACGGAACCGTGCGTGTCTGGGACTTCCTCCGCTGCTTCGAGGAGAAGATCCTCCGAGGTGAGCTTCTTTCCCGTCTGCATCGGAATCGGCTGGACGTTTCCTAAATGGAACCCCGAGAGTCTGCGTTCTCTCTTTGCTGACGGGTGCAAAGAGGAGACAAGGGTGCAAATTTGAGCCAGCTGGGTGATTCGTAATATTTAAAAAAGTGCAACAAGTTCAGTTGAAAGTTGGCGCTGTGTGTCTGTCTATCTTTCTTGTCCGTGTCTCGTTGCGCTTTTTTAAATATTAGGCTAGGAGGAGCCTACGCTTTTCTTGTGCCCGACAAACCAAATCTGTGTTGGCGCTCTGATGCCATGTCACATTGGCACTGTGAATGATTTTGGGAAGCATTTACCGCAAACAACTTAATTTTCACGAGCTCAATGTTTCGCGAATGTTGGAAAGTGGGTTTCAAGAATATTTTGCGAGTACAAAATTTTGCAATTCAGAATAATAGTATGCTTTGTATTTATTATCATGGTGATATACTCTGGAGACTAATTTTTCGCTATGTATTTCAAGTCGCGAAAGTGAGGTCCTCGCAAAAATTGAGTTATTTACAGTATTCGAGATAGGTAGCGTATATGCTCAAAACTATGTTGACCTCGTTTATAAACATGCCTTCGCAGATGCTTATGTGCAATGCCTACAAAAAGCCAATTATTGCAACTTACAGAAAGGGCCTGGCAAACAATGAGGCACCATTTGATGACATTGAACCTCAGATATGCTATTTAAGCCATGATTCTGAGCACGTGGACGTCGTGCTCAGTGTCCCAGTGTGAATCTAGTTTGTAAATTCAAATGTTCTTTGATTTATCGTTTGGTGGGCTCCTTTGCTAAGGTAACCCAACGGCTTACCTTAGCAGGTTGTGCGGAAGAGTAGGCATGCAGGGTCCTTTGCCTTCCTTAGAAAATTTTGAAGTGCAGGATAATAATGGAGGCAGCAATTTAGAGACTGCCTCAGGCTGTAATATTGTAGTTGTGACATTACATCTTCAGTTGCCTTCACACTAGGTAAGTGACCGGGGGTTCCTATGGCTCTCATCAAATAGAAACTTGCAAAATTGCCGAGTTTAGGAACCATTCTGGAAAGCTGCTTTGAAATGGAGCCTTGTAGTATTGGGGGAAAATGGAATATGAACAGAGGAACACGTGGCTCGCGGTACAGGCTGTGCCGCTTGGAAGTGAGTCTAGGTGCGAGGGTGTGTGGCCTACTCGGATGTGTATACGCCCTTCCCTCTGTGCTTCCCAAGCTTCGGCGTTGCGCCTCTTAAGTGTGCTGAAAGCTATCACCGCTATCGTTGCTGGCTCAATGTGTGCAGCACGAGGAACCTCGCCAGCAGCCTGAGCGCGCGCTTAGCCAAAAAGAGCTCTAGTTGCTGCTAGAGGCGAGCTTCCTCGCACCGCACGCATAGAGCGAGCCACGATAAGCGGTGATGGCCTTCAGCGCACTAAGAGGCGCAATGCCTAAGCTTGGGAAGCGCCAAGCGAGGGGCATATACACACGGGAGTAGGCCACACAGCCTGTACTGCAAGTCACGTGCTCCTGTTCATATTTTATTTTTCCCCAATAGTACATTTCTGAGGTTGTGTGACACACAGGGGTTGAGACTTTCAACTAACAGCTTAAAACATCAGTGGACAATGCTACGCCCATGATTTTTGTTTTGTTATTCTGATGTCAACGCTGCAACAACCATAAACTGGCTAAATTTTTTGGGGTAAATTGGGTTATTAGTGGTAAATTTGAGGCTCATGAAGGATGGTCCAGACTCGCCAGCAGTTGTCCCATTCAAAAGTAAATTGTCTGGCCTGACGATTTGCTTAGCATAGAATACCGTGCATCCGCCCATTACCCACTAAGTGCCCACCCCCGAAGTTTGAAACATTGGGAAAAATATGCGCAGTACCGTAAAGCTCCGAAAGATTGCCCACCCAAAATGAAGCAATAAATGGTGAAAAATATGGGCTGTGCTGTCTTTGGGAGTGCCACAGCAAAACTTTATCAAAAATTAATAATAAACACCTTGGCACCGGCTACAAACTACATGACGCAGGAACTGATACCGCAGATTGCGGACACCGCAAATTCGCGTCTCATATTGCGATAAACACGCGCGAATTTGTTACGAACTCCTGTGTCACGGGAAGGAATACCACAGGTCACAGACGCAGCAGATTTGCATTTCACGGTGCGAAGGACCCGTGGAAACCCGCTGAGATTCCAACAGATTCCAGCAGATTCAAGTTTTATGGTGCAATACACATGCGGGAACCCGCTACAAACTTGCCTGTCACGGGAACCAGTATCGCACTCGCAGATCGCAAACGAAAACGCGGGAATCCGCTACAAACTCGTATGTTACGAGAACAAATGCCGCAGATCGCGAACGCAGCAGAATTTCTCGATGCAATGTACACGTTGGACTAACTCGCTTGGAATCGAGATCGCGGACAAAAACGCCGGAATCCACTACAAACCTTATGTCACGGGAACGGATACCGCAAATTGCGGACGTGGCAGATTCGCATTTCACGGTACAACAGACACGCTAGAACAATTTGTGTGTTACGGGAGCCGATATCGCACGCGCAGATTGCGGACAAAAACGCGCTCTGAACTCGCTTGTCAGACGTGCCGGTACAGTGAATTGTGTGGTTGATGTGATTCCCGTTGGACATTGCGTGACGTCCGACGGAAATGGGGGGTGGACAATGTTTCGTAATTTTTATGTTACAGATATTGGCCAGCAAAACGGGATGGGCAATCTCTCGGAACTTTACGGCATGTAAATATGTAAAATTGACAACCTCACATACACCCATCCCCTATTTCTTCACGATTATCTTCAAATTTTGAGTGGGCGCTTGCTCAGTATTTTACGGTAGTTCCTTTTTTTTTTTTTTTTTGGAATGCTTGTTTGAGTTTTGAGCATGAGGTATTTGCAACATTCAGCGATGGTGGTACTGCAATGTGAGAATCGCGCTCCCGTAGCTCCTTGATGATCGGCCTCACAATAAAAGTGCTTGCCTACAGCTTCCTGACTTGAAAAACAAAAGGCTCTAATACTACTTGTACATACTGTCGAGACCGGTTATAACGAAGTCAACGAAAATCGGAAATCACTTCGCTATAGACGCTTTCAGGCAGCTGCTGCGTGGGCGCTGCCATAACCGACCTTCAGTTTTTCTTCCCTCTTATTCCGTTTGCTCCACTTCATCATTACCACAGCAGGACAGAGTGATTGCAATTATAAGTCTTACTAAGTGTCCTTCTCCCCTGCATAGGTCCTTGTGGAGACTCGCCAACGCCCGCTTGAGTGGCTCGGCATCTCGATAAGACAAGAGAAGGTCGGCAATGGCGGCTCAATCTGGCGCACGCTGAAAGCGTCTATATCCGCTATTTCGTTATAACCGACCTCGGTTATAACGAAGTAAAAAGAGAATGGGAAATTGTGATTGCTTCGCTGTGGCCGCTATTTCGTTACAAGCGGTCTCGACAGTAACAAAACAAGAGTTACTTACGCGTCGCAGACCCAGCCTCGTAGTGCGTTCTACGATGATCATCCAGATGACAGCCATTTTTATAGGCGCCAGTGCACCCCCTATACACCTTTCCAAGAAACACTCGACCCCAGGGGCAGCAAACCATTTTCGAGCCCATTCACTGGGTTTGAGGCTAGACTCACACCGGCGTCCCTGTTAACCCTAACTGAGTGGACTGTGATTTTGACAGGCGCAGCCTGCATAGGTGCAGTTTCAAACACTGCTGGCGGCTAAGTTCTCGTATTTTCTCGCTGTATTTTGTGTTTCATGGTGCATGTATTTTCTCGAGGTCATTGAAAAAGCATTGTACAACATTTGAAAAAAAAAAATAATAATAATAATAAAAAAGTTATAAATTATTTTTGTTGGATATGCGCGCTGCAGAACGAATGCGACTGGAATGTAGAGTTCTAGTTTTTTGTTGTTTTTTTACGATAAGTTTTGATGGCACCGCGCGATTCGCCGCATGTCAAACGACAAAGCGCTTAGCTGTCGAGAATAATTTACCACAGAAGATAGTCGAAAGGCATGCATTTTTCACGCTCACAAATAATGTGTTTACCGATGGACAGGACACGGACATACAATTTAGCAAGTGTTAACATTCAAACAATATATTGTACATACCATACGATGCAGCGTTATCTGAAAAGAATTTATTTAAGAAAGATCTCAAATAACACAGTCACAGTCGACGACAGTCACATCTCGACGATCGGACGGAATCCAAGATGACTTTGTTTTGGGGCACGTTTTGAGGAGAGCTTCCTTTTTTCACAAGAGCACCAAGGCAAAGGAACGAACGCGACTGACCCGTTTCCCAACCCATTTCGGACAACTATTTTTGGAGATGACTGAGGATTCTATGCGGATTGTCTCTGGGAGGGGGAGAACAATGTTCACAAAATCGCGTCAAGGGTCGTTCGACGTCCTTCACCTCCTTCGTTTCCCATGAATGTCGAGCAGAAAAGCTTGAATGGCAGGCACTTACCAGCCCTATTTTTCACAATGGAAGATAACACAAAAAGGGTATGCAGCACGCATAAAAAAAATTAAGTGGAAACTTTCAAGAGAGGCCAGAAAACGTCGAATGTAAAACCGCAAAAACGTAGGTAGAGAACCGCGCTGAGCGGGTCTTCACAGTCCAAGAGAGTGGCAGAAAATTTCTAGCTGATACAGGGCACGAGAGTCGCACCAGCCGCATCAGCATCAGCAACATGGCGGCGGCCTAGGAGCGTTTTTTGGAAAGGTGTATAGGTCGTGAAAGTTGCAAATTTATTTGGTGCCCAGATTTTTGGTTAACAATCTCCAATGCTGACACTGTAACTTCTTTCTTTTTTTTTTGGCAAAAGAAAAAATAGGCACAAAATAGAGGCAGGCTAGTTGTTCATGGTTGCAATTTGCTGGGATTTACATTACAACTGTAAAATACCGAGGTAGCGCCCAGCACACTTTCAGTGAAAACTGGGTTAATCTAGATATGGGCGCTTGTCCAGTCAAATCGGGCGCTTAACATATGATTTCCAGAATTCTCAAGTTTGGGAAATATTGATAGTGGGTGCTTCCGCACTATTCTATGGTACATAGTTCAAAGCAGGAACTCAAACCTGAATTGAAAACCATTTAGAAGCATAATTATTTTATAGAGCCAGGCTGAGGCTGCAGCAATGCATAAACTTTGGAAACAATACTTATATTGAATGATAAAACTGAGACTTATCTGAAAAACATACTTGGCAGTATTTGACAGACCTGTCTAAATCATTGTACAGATAATATGTTTTTGGCTTGGGAAATCTTGGTGCATTTGTTTATGGTACTGAGACTCATACCGCGACTTCTGACAGGAACGCCACTGGTTGTTGCTCTGTTCAGGGCACCTCCCGCGAAGGAGCCCTGCTACAGCAGTAACACTATGTACGGATATGACATCATCGTGTCACCAGACTAGTGGCATTATCCACATGACCTATGACATCGTTGGTCACGTGACCTGTTGATGCTATTTCTATAACGCTTTCACCAGCTTGCCCTCGCTAAAAACATTCTATGCTAAAAATTATCTGGGGACTGATTTAATGGTTTGCCATCTAGCAATATATCCACAAATGGCAAAAGAGAAATGTAGGAGGTGTCACCTGCAATGTTGAGTACAGTTTCTAGAGCTGTAAAGTGTGGTTTGTAGAGTTACAGACCATGTGTCAGTGGTACCTACTGTATGTGCCCTTCTAGGAAAGAAGAGAGAAGTGATCTTGATTGTCTGAAAAATGGGTAACTCAGCTTTGGTTAACCGTCGGTTTAATAAAAATTTCCATTTTCTTTCATCAACTAAAAAAAATTTAAATAGCTTGGTTGTTCTAAAAGGACACCCTGTATAGTGAGAAGCTTCATTATCCTCTACAGTTTGATCGTCCAATGGGGAATGCATTTTGGGGCTAATTTCCAAGTCTAGAGCATCAAAAAATGAAAGCCGTTTACAACTCCCTGTAACGCCGAATTGGAGCGCAGCTCTTGAGGAGGAGGAGGGAAGGGTAATCAGGGGAGGGTATACCCTCCTCCTCCTCCTCCCCTCATTCTTCAATCTCCTCCGGGGGGTCACATGACCTCGGGGGAGGGGGTCACGTGATCTGGGGGTCACGTGGCCCTCCTCCCCCCAGGTCACGTGACCCCTCCTCCCCCAAGGTCACGTGACCCCGGGGGGAAGGGCTCGCGCGGTGCATTATGGGATATTTCCCATAATGCACCGCGCGGTTGCGCCGACGGCGACGCCGCTCAAGCCGGAAACGGGCGCCTAAGAGCTGCGCTCTAAAAGTAGTTCCGAAAACATGGTAGCAGGGCCAAGTCTCCCTCGGTGCCCGCCAGGTGTCCTTGCAAAAAACACTTTGTTCCTAACCGGTTATCAAACCCCAGATCTCCCGCTTTCATAGCTCGACAATCTACTTCCGCTCCAGTGGAGCGACTCAGATGAGTGTCGTTATAGCTGCTATGTCCTCTTGTTGCCGCAAGAATTTGAACTTTTCTCCATACTTTGCATCAAGTCGACTAGCGCAGAACGCGTTGCGTGTTCCTGTCGGCATCTCTAGTAGATTACCCATAAGCCAAAGAGCCAAAGCAAATTCAAACAGATAGACACAGACACGCACGTCAGTCGGCTTTATGCAAAGTTTCAAGGTAAGTTTGTATTTCCAACGATCAAACCAAATATCGGCACTTCTTTCAATGCTCGACTACTGGCAGCAGACCAGTGTTGCGGCTTCTGCTAAGGTGCTTGCGTCTCGCTTTCCCTTCGCTGTGAAAAGAAATGTGGAGAGGTGGAAGGACATGGGGAGGGCTCTGACGCCGTGTTTGCATGGCAGGTCACGGCGCGGACGTCAAGTGCGTGGACTGGCACCCACAGAAGTCGCTCATCGTGTCCGGCAGCAAGGACAGCCAGCAGCCCATCAAGCTGTGGGACCCAAAGTCAGGACAGAGCCTGGCCACCATGTGAGCACGACCCCTTTCGGGGGCTGACCCGGCTTCTACTTTCGGTGTCGACTCTTTTGTGCTACGTCGCCGGGGCTAGCATATTTATCGGAGTGTAGCAACTCCACAATGCTGCAAGAGCGTGCAGCATTATCTTGCATCTCATTTGCACGCACCCTATTGCAAAGAAGATGCAAAATCAAAAGACGCGCAATTAGCTTCGACACTGGTTTCAGTGCTGCAGAAGCTGTGCTAAGCTTGACAGTACAGGACATAAAAAGTTGAATGCCAAATATAGCGAAGCGGATGGTGAGCGGGAACAAGTGTGGGCACCACAAAGTGGGCCGTACGAGAGAATTTTTTGGTTTTCTTGCTCCTTATCCAAAGACGAATGAAGAAGTAGATTTTGAGACCAGCAAAAATAGTAGTGGAGAGTGGGATCCTTTTACGAGGTGAATTACTGTCGATGGCGAGATTTGTTTCCTGAATCAAATTGCTCTGTAGCAACTTCCTAGTTTTCGAGTGCTCGTCTCATGTGCTGTCACGGTGCTCGATATTCTGTTCATAAATATTAGGCCAACCAACTTTTTTTTTTTCTTGCAACGCAGAGTTTTTGCCTTAAAGTGAAACTTCTTTTCAGAAAACTATTTTGAACTATTTGTAAAAACGGTTTCGGCAAGGCTAACCTTCTACCGAGCAAAGAAGGCGGCAAGGTTTACGTCTTGCATGTAATAGAATTGGAGCGGTTTAAATTTCTCCGTCGGAGCCAAACCTAAGCATTCTTCATTGCAGCGAACGTGTTACGTCAGTCCCGCCCTCTTTTTTGTGTCAGGGTTACCATGTTTATCAGACGCTCTTTCGTGCAGCCACGCGCACAAGAGCACAGTAATGGAGGTAAAGTGGAACCGGAACGGCAACTGGCTGCTGACGGCGTCGAGGGACCACCTCCTGAAGTTGTTTGACATCCGCAAGATGAACCAGGAGATGCAGACTTTCAGGGGGCACAAGAAGGAGGCCTGCAGTGAGTCCCCCCGTCTCGTAGTACTCCTGCCGTTTCTTTTGACAATAAGTGCCGCAAGACAGGGACAGAAAGTGAGAGACACATAACAAGGCTAACTTTGTTTTCAGGCATTGCGTGGCGTGTTGTGTCTCACTTCCTGCCCCTGCCTTGCGGCACTTACTGCCAAAAGGAACTATTTTCCAACTAGCCCATCTGTCACTATTGATGCTGGCATTTACAGGGTGGCGACTATGGAGTGCTGGTCTAGTGCCGGGAATGTCTCACTTCCTGCCCCTGCCTTGCGGCACTTACTGCCAAAAGGAACTATTTTCCAACTAGCCCATCTGTCACTATTGATGCTGGCATTTACAGGGTGGCGACTATGGAGTGCTGGTCTAGTGCCGGGAATGTGTTTTTGACTGGCGTGCTTAACATCCCGTACCACTTATCAAGTTATCGTGCATCAGAATGCCCCAAAAGGCAACGGGAACATTTCACAGGAACTGCCGTGTAATGTCACGAGCCGTTACCGTCCTGCACAATGAAGACGGGTGAACGGTTAGTTGTAGAACCTGTAACCTGCGTACGACTCCTGTTTTTGCTTTAATGTTACCAAACTTGGATGTGCTGATAAAAGAGGAGCTGTCTCTTCCTTCATATTTTTTGCAGAACCTTTTTTTTTGTTGTTGTTCTTTGGTATAGTATATGCAAAGTTTGTTTGTCCTCTTTGCCTATTTATTTATTTTTTAATACTACTTAGTCCAGTCAGGATCATGGTAGGAGAAACACAGCATAACATTAATGAAATGTTGCAATAAAGGTAGCTATTTATCAATGAGGGTTCAAGCTGTAGAGGACATGTGGGAGCAAACATATCTGTGTATCACTGTACGATGCAGGGAAGCATTCCATGAGCAGTCCACTAATGTTGCTCTGCGTCGTGCTCAACTGTGTCCTCTGGCCCTCACTAGTTTGCTTCCCTTGCAGGCCTGGCGTGGCATCCGATTCACGAGTGCCTGTTTGCCAGCGGCGGTTCCGACGAGCGCTGTCATGTTCTGGATGGCTGGGTGGGTGCTTCTTTCTTTACATTGAGGACACTCGAGTCTCGACAAGACAGTGCAGCCAAGCAAAACTGTAGCGTGCTCCGACGCGGTGCTTGTTGCTGAGTGGTCGCAGCTGAACTTTTAGCATATAATATGGTTTTGGACTAGTGTAACTTGGTGAAAATGTAAAGCGCAACAGCTTTACGACTGAAAGAACAATGTATAGTGTCACCACGCAGCAGGGCTCTCTGGGGGTGACTGCTTGCTCCCATTGGCCATTGTAAGCGATCACGTGACCATGGTGGCAACCAGTGGCAGCAACCACGAGCCCTTCTTCGCAATCACCGACAATTTTTCCAGTCAGCAGTAAATTAAAGAATCTCGACATCCTCACACTGTTTTTCACTCACTAACAAAATCGCCATACGTATGCAATGTGCATTGGCGTCGGAAGTGCATTATTATCTCTATCATCGCAGCACTCAGCTGGCTGTTTTGATTGGATAAATTATTAATATGGCCGCAATCTACTTTTTTTTTCTTTGTCCCGTTGTCTTCACATTTTTACCACATTATTTGTCATCCAGAGTAGATAATCGCGTCCCCATTGCAATCACATTACAATCTGAAATCATTTGAGGTTTTCTTTGGTTTTTTTTTTTTTTTAACGTGAAACATTTTTTGGCTAGGTGTTCGGCATTTCATGAAGCTTTGATAAAACCGTGTCTGCGTGGCTCAACACTGGTGGGAGGGAAGAGGTCATCGCAGTAAAAAAGCATGAATTGAACCCAGACCATTAAGATTATTAAGCGAGTGTCTTTCCAGCATGTCACGACACATCGCCATGAATTGAAGTACCATTTGGCGGGAAAGCTCTGCAGCGCACCCGGGTTAGCGCCGGTATCTCCATTCCAGGAATTGCTATCGAGAGTACATGCCACGCGTTAAACCAGTTGCTAAACTAACCAATGAAGAGCGCCGAGAGCATAGAGGCCACATGTTTCACGTGCAACACAATAGACCCTTTCCGAAATTCAGTCTGGCAACTTTGATCGCTATCATCATCTGTGTAACGGCATCTGTGCCATACCAATGGCGGCCTTCTAGTGACTGATAAAGGAAGACGTTGAAGATGCTTCTAAGCGGATGATGCGAGGCCTGTACATTCGGGGGGTCAGTACGACGCGACGTAGGAATGAAACACAAGAGCTACGTAAGCGTTCGTTTCTAATAACTCAGATTCAGTCAATCTGCAGGCGGCACACAATCGCTTTGGTGTATAGAATTTTCTCGAGGCATCTGAGTGGGTTGGAGCTTTGTTCTGAATGCAGGTTCTTGGTGGTCACCATCGAACTGAAAGTGATCGAGAAAGAACTCACACTGAAGAATTCCTCGCGTGCCGTTGACTTGCAAAAGTGACGGTGCCGATACAAGTTCATTTCTGCCATTGATATGGCAAAACCTAAACTGCTTTACGAACCACCAGATGGCACTGAATTTCGGAAAGGGTCTATTGCCCAGCAATTTGCTATAAATATTCAAAAACCTCTTTTTTTTTTTTTTTTTTAGTTTGGCAAACTATTATTATTTCCACATAGCATTACAGTCACTGATTTGAAAGCCTTGATTTTCTCACTCAATATATTTGTCATGCCATTTATGCAAAGTTGATTCCCTTGTTGGCATCACCAAACCATTAATGTGACTAAAGCTGCGCTAAAAGTTTATTTTGAGGCACCGCAAAGAAGCTACCTAAGTGAAACATTGGCTGCCCTAGGTTCCTTTCCGAGCCAATAGTCTTGCGCGTCCTACGAGGTCGCCGTGGAGCTTTTCAGACTGGGACGTTCTCGGGCGTTGTACGATTTCAGGGCCGACAAGGAAGTGGGGGCGATGGAAAATGCACACGACTCGTGCGTGTGGTCCCTGGCCTGGCACCCCCTGGGACACATCCTCTGCTCGGGGTCCAATGACCACACCAGGTGAGTGCACGCTCACTCCTTTTAAGGACAGGCACGGTGTAGGCCCGTTCACGGTTCTGTGCATTTGCTTTGTTCTGTGGGTATCTTTGGTAGTACAGTGCAATCCACTTATAACGACGTTGAGAAAACCCAAAAATTAAATCGTTATAATCTATTATCGTTGTATTGGGGCTAGAAACTGATCGTTTCTAGTCTAGAGACTAGAAACTGATCGTTATAAGCGGTATATCGTTATATGTTGTATCGTTATAAGCGGGTCCCACTGTAGAGGCATTCATTATGATCGTTATAAGGGCATTTGACTCCCATCAACTGGTGTGAGCATGAAAATGGATTCGCCGAGCATGCCCTCTCGTCCGTGACTCCTACCGGCACGACCCGTGGCCTCTGGTGGCTCTGTCTGTGGTGTGCAGTTTGGAGCGTATGTCTGAGCGTCCGCCTGTCTCGCAGTAAATTCTGGACGAGAAACCGGCCGGGAGACAAGATGCGGGACAAGTACAACCTCAACACGTTGCCCAGGGGACTGGACGACACTGGCGAATATGGTGGGTGTGCATTCCTGTGGCTAGACTGACCACCTTTTGATGGGTGGGGTGTCCCGAGCGAAATGTAAAAACCTTGTTTGTTTTTTTGTTTTTTTTTGCTCGTCTACAGTCTGATTTTACTAAAGTGCGAGTGTGTTTTCTGGTGCCTTGTCCGAATCTATTATGTTTAGTGTCTAGATGGCTCTGCTTCATCTGGAACTATCATAAACATAATGATTATAAAGCGTTTTTTGCTGGAGCAAATGCTTGCCTTAAAAGTGCCGAAAGCCTGAGAGAGATGTGTATGTCTTTATATTCTTGAAGAAAAAATTGGGTGGTACATTTGTCTGTGTTGAAAGTGAGAAACACTGCTTTTAGAGAAACCTTAGACTCACCTTTATGTACCTCTACCGAAATTGGATGCAGAGACCACAAGTCTAAGTTACATTGCCTATTGAACACAAGAGGAACAGTGATCCTGTAACCTTGGCTCTCCTTTTGCGTCTTCGATTTGTTTACACGCGGCATCCCAAACTTTGAGATGCACTGCTCCGCCTAGTGGTACACATACACGTTTCTTCCACAGACGAACCAGCCACAACCCCAGCGTCTGCAACGCCCAACATACCAGGCATGGGTCTGGAGCAGGCTACCCTGGACATGGTGCGCGCTGTTCACGGTCAGTACTGGACGCTTTCGTTTCCCATGGGCCCACGACCGGCCTTTCTGTCACTCTCTTTGTACCCTCGACCGATTTGTTTATATGATGACGCGCTATCAAACTGAACCATGTCTTGGATAACTGCGATGACTTCAATCAACTGTGAAGCAAGTGTAGCTGCCAACCGGTTTAGGGGCTTCAAGAAGACGAAAAGAGGTCTACCAGACTGACTCATTAGCAGACGACAGCAGTGTTTTGAAAGCTGCTGCATCAAGGTGATGTAGCTTTTTTCGCACAAAGTAGTAGATACTCGTTCATGATAAACTGATGGTGTCTTTATTTTGAAAGTTTGAAAAGGTTGACGTATAAAAAACAACCTTTAATATCTCGGCGTTGCTGCCCCTGCAGATGACGTACTGTGAGAACTGCTTTTAATTGTCTTACATCTTGCGAAGGAGAGAGGGTGACACAATACGCTGTTTTGCACATTGGTGCACAAGCTGTCGAGGCACACGTGAGGGAGCCTGGGATATTCGAGAGCTACGTGCTGTGCTGATGTACAGTCAAACTTGTTTATAACAAACAGCAGGAAACGCTACGATCAGTTCAATATAGCAAGTAATTCAATATAGCCGTTTACAACGAACTTCCACAATACGTTCGATGTAAAGCGACAGCTTCTCTTTCTTTCTCATCTCTTTGCTTCCGCCTTGTAATAATGCGCTGGAAAGATTTTTGTTTTTTCTTGCATGCGTGCAGAGTTTGTTTTTTAGCTAAGCTCCCCTTCTGAATCGCTTCTCTTCGTGGACAACAATTTTGGGATGAAAAGGTGTTTTTTTTGTGCATGCATGCAATGTGTATTTTTTAGCTTTCTCCCCTTCTGAATCGCTTCTCTTTGCTCAATTTTGTTCGCAACTTGACCTGTTGGTCTTTTCTTTCTTTCCTACTTTTTTTTTGGGGGGAAGGGACAGGCTAGAAGAAGATAGTTTGAGCGTTTTTGGAAGCCTTCCGGGGGCGAAAAGTTCGATATAGCCAATATGTTGTTTGTTATAAAAAGTACTTTTTACATGCATTTTTATTTTTATTTTCCGGGAGTTTGATGTTGACAATAATTCGCTGTTTGTGGGTTTGTTCTAAATGCAGGGTGGAAGCGCTGCGCCAATTGCGCCACCCTGCACCAATTCACTTCCCTGCGCCAGCCTGCTCCAAAACGCCAATTCCAGCTGTTTTTTTTGTGTTTTTTTTTTTTTTTTTAATTTGGCGGAAAACGGTCGGCCGCTTGCCACCATGTGGTGTGTACTTTTGTTTAGGCGTCAGTGCGGGTGACTCGTACCAACTCGACTGGGGCTCCGAACCACGTGTTACCGCCCGCCGGGCGAGGCGTCGATTTTAGTTCATCGAGAGTGAGATGTCGATTTTGACTACAAAGAGCTTGATATATGAACACATCGGGTTGGTTTCGGGCATAGTTGGTTGGCGCGGTTGAAGCGCGTATGCAGTTTCCCGTGGTCCCGATTTGCCGTGATCGTGGGAGTGTGTGTCTCGGCACCGGTGGGCTACCTCGGCCATCAACATGAGTAGAAGTAATTGGTCTTTACTAGCTTTACCTGTTATTTGGTAGCGTACCATATTTTGACGCTTAGCCGTTAAGATACACGTACTATGTTAGTTACGTTTGTTTTTCTTTATGAACGCAGTTAAGAAACACGCGCTATGTTAGTTTCGTTTGTTTTTCTTTGCGAGCGCATGCACATGCGTCAACATGAGTAACAATAAATGGTCTTTAGTAGTTTTACCTGTTATTTGGTAGCGTACCATATTTGGTCGCTTAGCCGTGAAGAATCGCGAGCACAGGCACATGCGTTCTATTTATGGCTGTGATATTTTTAAAACAATATATTTTTCCATCTAAAGTAATATAGATATAGCTTTGTATGTTAACTTGGGTGTAGGGATTACTGTATTTTATGAACAGGGATTAAGAACATTTGTATTTAATGAAAACAGGTCAGCAAGGACTGCTTTATTTTGAAACATGTTGTGGTACCTTAATTTTTTTTATGGAGACACGCAACGCACAACATTTTATGGAGTACATAAGGTTGCGTTGCTCTTCTAGTCGATGCTTAAAGCTGCATATGTACGAGTGACTGTGGTATTCTAAAGATATAAAATACACATTTTATTTTGCATCTGAATTTTTGTCAAATGTTAGTAGCCTTGTATTTTGTTACTAAACTTGATATAGGGCTTTTTAAGCAGTGATTGAACATGTGTATTTTTTTATTAAACAAAAACTGTAGTCAGCGAAGGTAGTTTATCTGACACCTTGCAGTGGTTTAGTTTTCTGGATACATGTTTACAATTGGTCTATTAAATGGACGGTTTTGTACTGGCGTGGCTCAAGTTGTGCTTTTATTGTCGAGACCTCCCATATAAAGTCTATCATGACTCTGCCTGCTGCCGGAATGGTTCTCACAGCCTTTCCTTTGCATAAATTGCCAATATTCCATATTTCAATGGAATAGAAATAGAAAGGTGTGTATGTATGTTGCTTGAAAATTATTCTGGGATGTGCATGCATATATTTTTGCTACATTTTCACATTTAGCAACAACAAATCACTTTTAAACACCTGTTTGACCTCCGTGACCTGCTCCGAAACCTACTTCTACGGCTACAAAACTTACTTTTGCTGCTCCCGAGCTGCTCTAAAGCGAGCCTTTTACTGCTCCAAAACTGCTCCAAAGTGGGACTTTTGCTGCTCCCAGCCCTGCTACAAAAGGCTCTAGCCCGCTTCCACCCCTGTAAATGAATCTGCATGAATCGTCCAAAATTGTTCATTACCACGGGCAAGCAATTTTTTTCCAAGTTTCTTTTATGATTGGAAGGCTCTTGTTAAAACGGGAGCTTGTTCGAGTTGGTGATTCATCTTGAGGTTACAGTGAGTGTTTGTCTCTTTGTGTGTCTCTCATTTTGTCCTTGTCTTGTGCGCTGTAACCTCGAGATGACTCTCTTTAAAACGCGCTCATCTTTGGCACCCACTTGAGCGCGTCAAAATTTCAGTGCTCGTCGACACCGTCTTAAGACAAAATTCGTCGGAGGGTCACGACCGCGCTAGCTGTGTCGGGGGGTGTGCAAGGTCGCTAAACTTCCGATTTCGTCGACGCGGGCGGGCGTCCTGCAGACCTGCAGAACCCGGTGCCGCCGCCCCTGGGTCCCCCCAAGAAAAAGGAGCGCCCCGAGCTGCCCATCCCAGGGCTGGACTTCGGGGACGAAGGCCAGGAGGGCCGGCACGGGGGCCACAAGCGCACCCCGTTCTCCAAGCCCATCCCCAAGCACTTCCAGCAGCAGTGGATGGAGAACAAGCAGCCACTCCTGCTCGCACCGCCACAGGACCAGGGGGAGGGTGAGTGAGGGCCCCCTTCCTTCCTCGCTACCGCCCTGCTTGCGGTCGGTTGGCCCTCGGTGTCCGTCTATCTGACGCAACATCAGATCCAGATTCAAAACTGCAAAAACCCTCTAACTTTGTGTTTCTGCCACCACCTTCCACATCCTGCCTTCACCAGCGCTGAAGGCAGAATATGGCACCTTCACCTTCCTTCACTTTCCATTTACTAGCAGAGAAGGCAGGGTGCAAAAGTTACAGCAACGACATGTCTCCCTAATCATGAGTCAGGAGTGATTTTTAAAGACTTCGATGAAAATATTTGTGTCGTCTGTTGTTGGGGGATGTAAACTGGCTACATAAGATGGGCGCTAGCTATTGTTTGCATGCGCAACTATGTGAGGGGGCTGTTTTCACACAGATACACAATCATGTAAGCTGGAAGCCAGTGTTATCTATATGCCACCGTGTCAGGTAGCTGTCCTACGTCTGCTATCGACAAGGGATGGATCCCTGCAAATCAAGATGTTAAGAAAAGTTTAATGCGGCTTTTGGTTAATGTAATGTACCGGGTTGAAAATTTAACATTCTGCCCTTTCTACTGAGGTTAGTTGTTTTCTTGTCACTTAAGTTTCAGCATTCTGCACTGCAAAATAAATTTATAAAATGTTTTTTTTTTTTTTTTTACGAAGTCTGGTATTTGAGTCATGTCCCTACTATATATTCACCACAAAGCTGACGGGCACTTGAATATATTTGCTTGCCGGACCAATCATACATTTGTGCTCTGCCGCACGGTCATGCACCCGCCCATACTTGTGCACTAAGGCCCTATGCCACACGGTGGGACCAAGCGGAACCAAGAGACCGGGACAAAGTCGTCTGCTGCGATTGGTCAGCGGCGCGGCGCTGACCAATCGCTGCAGATGTCATTGTCCCGGTCCCTTGATTCCTTTTGGTTGTGCCATGTGACATAGGGCCCCAGGTGATGAAAGGCAGGTGGTTTATTGGTCCGGTGAGCACGTAGGTCCCACTGCGCCGTCAGCTCAAATTTAACGAACCATAGAGCGAGAAATGCAGAATAGTGTCTTGTGAACTAAACAAAATCGGCATTCGGATACAACCTTTCATGGCACTGGCCATTCACAAATGCATTCCTTATTGGAGTCGGTCAGTGCCGCTTGAGTGTGGTACACTTAATGTGTTGCAAACGACTTTCTTTTTCTTTTTCTTTTTTTCCCTTTTGTAATGGGGTTAGAAAGAGGCTCATTTGGTTTTAACTATAGTTTGTTTAACTTTTTGATGAACCACGGCAAATGCTACGAGATAACCTAGTCAATCCAATGCTGCGAATGTCTCACGTGACTACACTCACCCGCGTGCCACTGCGCCCCTTTCAAGGGTCACATGCCACTCGCACGGCATTGGGTTGGCTTTGATGGATCGTAGCACCCTCTGCAGTTCGTCGTAAGGTGAAACGAACTATAGCGTTTGGTAAGCGGGCGGGACTGTCGCAACTTGGCAAGACAGAGATGATGCAACTCGGCAAAAGTGGCCGTTGTATTGCCTATCCCTGAACCACTCAACCGACCATTCTTGATTGGCGACGTTGCACCTGAATGAAGTGTATCTCGTGCCTTGTTGTCAATAACAATGGCCTCCCTCCCCCAGTGGAAATTCCTCCTGGCGGTCCCAACCTGAGCCAGCCACCTCCCAACCTGAGCCAGCCTCCCCCACCGATGATGGCCCCGCCCGTGGGCATGCCCATGGGGGTGCCCATGGGGGTGCCCCCTCCCCGGGGGGCTTCCAGGGTGCCCCACAGCAACAGGGAGGGGGGCCATGGTGGGACCCAACACTGGGGTGCCGCCACCAGTGATGATGTTCCCCTTCGGAGGTGCACCGGGAGGCCAGGAGGCACCCAACGGACGTGAGTTCCTGCCGATTGCCCAGGGTGGGGTGGAAAGTGGTACTATGGGTACTGGTTCTATGGGGGAACTGGCACTATGGGGAAACTGGTATTGTGGGGAAACTAGTACAATAGGGAATCCGGTGCTATGGGTACTTGTACTTTGGGTACTGGTACCATGGGCTCTGGCACACTGGCATTTAATTTGCATTTGCGAAGCGGATCTGCTCGATTTCATCATCAACTGCGCATGAATTTGTATTGCATCTTTAAGTAACCGCGTTCACAACCGCTTTGCGGATGCGGTTGAGTCACCAGTGTGAATGCAGCGTAAGTGCTGGTAAAGATACTACAGGGAAACTAGCACTATCTGTACTGGTACTAAGCAGAAACTGGTACGATGAGGACTGATAAAGGTACTATGGGGAAGTTGGTACTATGGGTACTTGTACTATGCATGGCTTCCACGTGACGTCATTCAAAAAGCGCTCCGATGACCATCAGAGAAGAGGGGAAGAAGTTCCCCTCTTACCAGGATCCTCTTTTGTGCCTCCCGGATTTGCACAGACATCGCTATTCTCCTCCCAAAAGGTTATAGAAGATTAACCCGTTACTCAAAATTCTTACAAAAGCAGCTTCCCTCTGCTCCTCTTACATGGTGGTCAAAAGTATGTGATGTGACGTCAGTGTAAGCCTTGAATAGGAAAATCGGTACTATGAGTACTGGTACTACAAGTACTGCTAAAGGTACTATGGGGAAACTGGTATTTTGGGCCCTGGTACTACGGCTACCAATTCTTTGGGGAACTGGTACTACGAGTACCGGAACGCACCGTTCACCATGGTACAGAACTTGGGACCGCGTCTCTTGCAGCGATGGGTGGCATGGGCGTGCCGTTCCATCCCCAGGGCATGGTCCCCATGGGGATGCCTGGGCAGGACCAGGGGGCCCAGTTCCTGGCCCACCCTCCCCCTCCCCAGATGGGGCAGCAACAACAGGGGGCGGAGAGTGGCGCAGCATGGCCGACCCCGCAAACAACGCCAACAACCTCCACAGGGTGAGTGGTAACGGCCACAGCGTCGAATGAAGGAAAACCGGGCGAGGCCCGGTGGCGCCGCCAACAGGGAGGTTGAATCGGAGAGGCAGGCTCACTTAAAGCTGGTTCACGCACTTGCGACTGCTCACAACTGTGTGCTTTAAAACACCTAAATCTTTTGTGACGAGAAAACAGATTGGCGCCACCTATTGGTAGCTGTGAAACACTTGCAGTTTCCATATATTTCCTATTTTTTTCACGCACCATTCTTCCTTTCTTGGCTTGAAAAACTTACGATAATGTTATAGACAATTATTTCGCATAGATGGTATGTACATTTGATCTCGCAAATACCGCACAACCTTCACTCTAGTGAAATGCGGTTCCAAGGTCAGCTCAGAGACGGCGCCAGCATGCCAGTGCATTCTCTCGTCCCAAGAGATGAAAAGAGCTCGGTCGTAAGCGAACGTAAGTGCACGAACGGGCCTTTGGAGCCACTAAATAAGCCACGCTTTGGTGTGACAACGCTTGAGCCACCTCTGCGTAAAACTGTTGTGACCGGTCATCCGAAGCTGCGCCGTCGCAGACGACACGAGCTGAAGCGGTCCTTCGTGCTTCTCTGGCGTACCTGCCACTTTTCGAGATCTGCAGCGTGAACCGGGAACGGAGCACGAAGTTGAGGTCCCGTACTTCGGACTATTTGACAAATCGAGAGGCAACAGAGCATGCGGAGACCGCAGACGCAGAGAGAGGCCGGATTAGGCGCTTTGGCTCAGGTTGTTGTGGGGAATGCAGTAAACTTTCGTTAATTCGACCTCGACGGGACCTTGAAATTTGGTCGAATTATCCGAATGATCGAATTTAAAAAAAAGGACAGAAAAACGGTTCAAATTAAACTTCCTTTTATTGTCCAAAGTACTCACGGATGGTCTGCTGCCGTCTATGCTTAAAACACATGTTCAAAAGCACGCTCCGGAAAGCAGCGTAACTAAACGTCACGTCCCAAAAAAATTGCATACTAAACAAAAAAACAAAAAAAGACACGAAAATGTATGTTTTTTGAGCCGACTTTGGCGCCGAGCAGTCAGACCGTCCGCAACAAAGAAAAATAACAAAAAAAAAAGGAAAAGAGATTTTGTGTTTTCCGACGTGCAAGATGGATCGCACACGACGCTACAAAAAAGTCAGCAGAACCCATCCTTTGGGAACGATTATCTACGTTAATGCGAATAGCATCAAACGGTGCGGAGTTATGCGCGTTCGTCAGGTGGCCGGCACACTCTAGATACGCCAGCCCACTCTTGAGGCGATTCTAAATTTGTTGACACTTTCACAGCCGTGCGCACGATCTCCACAGCCCAGCACGTGCGTTTGTGTCACTTAGGAAGGCGAGCAAAGCACGCGCCATACGCACAAACACTCAAAATGGTACCGACCAGACTTTCTGGCGTCTCAGGTAGTCTCAACCAACGGTACTCTAAACGGTTGTTTATATCTTTACCATAGGACGCGCTTTACAGCGCTGTCACAGCTACCGGTGCGCGCGCGTTCCATGCACGAGGGCTCATTCCGCTCTCGTGAGGCTGAGCACGGCCGCTACATCACCCTCTCCCGAGCGCGGGAGAGGGTGAGCTAGCGGCCGTGCTCAGCCTCACGAGAGCGGAATGAGCCCTCGTGCATGGAACGCGCGCGCACCGGTAGCTGTGACAGCGCTGTAAAGCGCGTCCTATGGTAAAGATATAAACAACCGTTTAGAGTGCGTTGAATGACTGCCTTCATAGCTCTGTGGTTAGCGCGTCTGCCTGCTGATCAAAGGGTCAACGGTTCGAATCCCAGCCGGCGCCGGTCTTTTTTATTTATTTATCGACCCGCGGCGTAAGAGGTTAGATAGCCAGATAGATAGATAGATACATAGACGAAAAGTGTGTGAAGTATCCAAAGAATGCTATTCGCATTAAAAGCGCTTTGAGAGTGCGCACTGAGAAAGCTTTACGAGCCAGCCGACTTTGGCGCCAAACAAACAAACCGTCGGCGACAAAAAGAAAAAATCAGCAGAACCCATCCTTTGGGAATGATTATCTACGTTAATGCGAATAGCATCAAGCGGTGCGGAGTTATGCGCGTTCGTCAGGTGGCCGGCACACTCTAGATACGCCAGCCCACTCTTGAGGCGATTCTAAATTTGTTGACACTTTCACAGCCCTGCGCACGATGTCCGCAGCCCAGCACGTGCGTTTGTGTCACTTAGGAAGGCGAGGCAAAGCACGCGCCATACGCACAAACACTCAAAATGGTACCGACCAGACTTTCTGGCGTCTCAGCTAGTCTCAACCAATGGTACTCTAAACGGTTGTTTATATCTTTACCATAGGACGCGCTTTACAGCGCTGTCACAGCTACCGGTGCGCGCGCGTTCCATGCACGAGGGCTCATTCCGCTCTCGTGCTAAGCCTCACGGGAGCGGAATGAGCCCTCGTGCATGGAACGCGCGCGATGGTAAAGATATAAACAAGTTTTTAGAGTGCTTTGAATGACTGCCTTCATAGCTCTGTGGTTAGCGCGTCTGCCTGCTGATCAAAGGGTCAACGGTTCGAATCCCGCCGGCGCCGGTCTTTTTTATTTATTTATCGACCCGCGGCGTAAGAGGTTAGATAGCCAGATAGATAGATAGATAGATAGATAGATACATAGACGAAAAGTGCGTGAAGTATCCAAAGAATGCTATTCGCATTAAAAAGAAATAACAACAAAGAAAAAAAGGAAAAGAACTTGCGCTTTTTGGTGTGCAAGGTGGACCGCACACGATGCTACAGAAAAGCACTTTGAGAGCGCACGCTGTCTCCGCGCCCGACCACGTGCTATGTTTTCCGCACTACTCTTACGCCAGATTGGTTGCGCTGGCTCGTGTCATTCGTTACGGTCCATCTCAACGGCGTAGAGAAGCAGGCGCATATTAACGCACATTCCACTTTGCAGCAAAGGGCCCGTGTTTCGCCGTACGTTGGTGGTTTTTCTGCCGTGGTGCCGTGCAATGTGAGCCTGCGCGCATTCGCTCGGGACGAATTATCTGATGCGGAGTCTTCCCAAGTTCGAACTATCAAACTTTTCCTCCCAAAGAAATGTATGGGTGCTCGCCAGGACTTTTGAACACGATCGAATTACAGGATAAGTCGAATTAACCGAGGTCGAACTAACGAAAGTTTACTGTACCCGGAATCACAGGGGACGTTCTTTCATCGTCCAGAAATGCTAGAACAACCTGCGACGGAGCAGAACGACGGCGCCTGAGCTTCTCAGCGCCGTAGCTGAGGAAGTTGCATTTTCGAATTGTGGTACTATATTGCCAATTGCACCTGCTCTACGCTAGGCTACAAAATGGAGACGCCCACAAGGCAGTCGGGATGTGGAGTGTCAATACCCTGAACCACGGGTTCTCAGATTGGGTTCCTGGGAACCCATAGGTTCTTTCAGAGTACCCTCCTGGGTGCCCCGAGCTCCCAAATGTTCTCGGCCATCCTGGAACCGGATTGAAGTATTCTTCCAGCGTAAGCACCGTATTAGCAAGATCCGGGCCATTCATTCGTGCATAACTATGTGGCTCCCTACTATGTCCATTATTGTTTACGAGGTACGTAGGCTTCTGGAAAGTTTTCTCGGGTATCGATCGAGAACAATGTGCGTCTCACGGGAGGGGAAGGTACCCCCTGCTCTAAATGTAGCTTATTCAATGGCTCTAGGCTCACCTATCTGTGCCCGAGCCGACAACAGAGAACATGACCAAGTCGGTTGGCTGGAACTTCCATGCACTGTTTTAGAGCGCAGCTCTGAGGCGCCAGTCTCTATGTTTCCCAGCATCGCCATCAGTACTAAATTCAGCGGGAAGATTCATGTCACGTGACCTCAACAGCAATTCAATTCCGTGCTAAATTTAGCGGGGAATTGAATTTCTGTTGAGGTCACACGACGTAAATTTTCCCACTAAATCTAGCAAAGAAACTGAATTTGTTCATAGGCGACGTGACATGACATGAAGTCATGTGACCTCATTTTCCCCTCTAAATTTAGCGGGGAAATTGAATTCATGTTTGAGGTCACAAGGCATCAACTTTCCAGCTAAATATAGCTGGAGGAGGAGGAGGAGGGGAGGGGAGGAGCAGGGGCATACCCTCCCCTCAGTACCCTCCCCTCCTCCTCCTCAAGAGCTACGCTCTAATTTCACATTACAGAGATTTGTAAACGTCTTTTATTCTTTTTATTCTATGTAACATGTGTGGGTTGAGCACACTTTTTTTTTAGTGCCATTTTAACATAGTGATAAATGCAGTAAATAGAGCAAACTTTTCCAAGTGGGTTCTCAATATTTCTTACTAACCATTTCAGTCGTCGGAACATAGTCAGGTTATTACGAGGTACGAAATTTAAGAGCGGTCAGCGGTCGCTGCTAAGCTGCCGCAATGCCCTCTTTCTCCTCAGCAACAGCAGCAGTTCCAGCAGCCTCAAGGGGATGGGGGTGGCGCACCCAACGACGGCGGCTTCTACCAGCACCAGCCGCAGCAGCAGCAGATGTGGAGAGGGGGCGGAGGCGGGGGCAGCCCCTGAAGAGGGGCGCGCAGAACAACAGCGGCAACAACAACAGCAACAACAACAGCCAGGGCTGGTTCCAGGGAGACAGCACACCCGCCGGGCAGGACGGCGGCAGCGGGGGGGACACAAGCGCCCCTGGGAAGGGGGCCAGGACTCTGGGGGGGTGGCCCCGACTCCAAGATGCAGAGGGGGGCTGGGGAGGGGGCAGGGGGGCTTCGGGCGAGGGGGCTTTAGCAGGGGAGGATTCAGGGGCGGAAGGGGCATGAGAGGGGGCGGAGGAGGCATGTTCCGCGGCAGGGGGGGCAGGGGTGCGAGGGGACACTAAAACGCCCTCGTTGTCATACATTTTTTTTTTTTTCTTTGGAAGGGAGCGAAGGCGAAGGGTCTGGAGGGAGGGCATTTTGTTTATCCAGGTAGAGATTTCCGCTTGGGGATCTGAACGGACAGTGCTTGCAGCTGGGGCTTTCGAGAGTGGATATGCCTGTGGGGGATTTGAACTGTGGCCACCACCTGAACATTGGGTGCAGCAAGGCGGTTTCTCGAGAGGATCTGGCGGATCATGCACCCCTGGCAGGAGGTTGACATCCACATTGTTTTTTGGTTTTCGTTCCGTTAACTCTTCGTCGCCTCGTGTGCGCTGCTGCGTGGAATCGGTGACCGACTCGCGGGTGAAGCGGGAAACATGCCTGTGTGGTTGAGGGCGCTGGACGGGCAAGTGTGGATGTCTGCATCATCATGGGCCAGGCTCTCATCGACTTCATCCTGCATCGAGTATCAACAAGATCATCCTGGTCCTGTCGGGACGTTGAAATAATAAGAGTGTTGTCAATTTGCCCGTCTGCTTCGACTGCTTTCCAAAGGTGGATCTGCCGCTGTTATGGGGACCAAATATTCTGTTATTTTCCATTGGGTCTCCATTGGAGCAATGCAAGTCAGTCTTGGCAATGGCAGTTGCCACCCACTTTCAGCTTGCTTGTTATAGCTGTGTGGATAACTAGCACCCGTTGTTTTGTATTCAGCTGATGAAACAGCAGCCCCTTGTCAAAATGTATTGAATCTAAATTTCAAAGTAAGCTCGCAAGACCAGCAAATGGCTGGTTTGACTTTGGAGTTAACATCTTTCTAAGTGGACCGCACGTCGGTGGATGCAATTCTGGGAAGTACTAGATTAAGACCTACCAGTTGCATGGTGAAGGGAAGGGAAGGGAAGGGGCACTAATTTAGTAAGGTTTTATTTTTGTTGTATCTGCTTACCGACACGATGGAGTGTTTCTCGGTACGCTCTACAACCTTTGTATTGGAGGATTTGCACTCAAATTAACATTTAAAAACTTAGCTTGTCAATCGGTTAATTAGCAAACTTGGTACATCGTAAAAAAGTATATTGAATACTGCGTTACGTTACCGCATAACGTGCACCAGTTTTTTTTTTCTTAAGTAGAGACCCTTTCTTTAAGGGCGCTGCCATCTTGAATTGTCGTCACTTTCAGTATGGGCGAAAACATTGTTTTGCCGTCGCCACGCCAATAGAATGCATTTAGGAGAAAAGCGTAACCGTCGCCCATTCTCGTTTTCTCTCCCCTCTTTTCTTTTTGCTATTTGCAGGTTGAAATGTTTTAATATTTTTCGTCGCCCATACCGGATATGTCTACTTGGCGGTCAGGGGCGAGAGTAAGCGGAAAAGGTCTATAGATGAACACGCAACTTTGACGTCGCGCCTCCGCGGTGGCGCTGTTGTCGCCACGGCGCATGCGCAGAAGCTTCACCTCACGCGAATCTGGTTTCTGCGCTCGCGCAGTGTCCACACCTGGTGTGGGCAAATGCGGGCTTGTTTGTAAACAGCGTGTCGGTCTGCTTCTTGCACACTTTGTGCGTTTGTTTGCCCCTCCAAGGCGCCCACGTGTTTGTTTCCCCCCGTCTTCAACCAATGACGAGACGAGCTTGGCTGCCTCGTCATCATGCCTTCCCTTCGCGATCTCTATGTTGTCCTCTGATTGGCGTACCCCTCTGCGTTCCAATGCGCCAAAGACGGATTTTAGAACGCTTGCTCACTGTATTGGCACAAGTTAGCTAAAACACCCTACCCTGTAGGTAAGATCAGAAGTGATCTTGTTGTTGTCGGATTACAGCAAATGGAGCTTTCTTACAAACAAAAATCTTGCCACTTCGTGGTATAAAGTGGCTTACATCGAGAATAAGTTCTGAATCAAACTGTAGTTGGCGGTATAATTCAATTTACAATAACGAGCACTTTGTTTTGTTTTTTTGCGTGTGTCAACGTCTTTAGATTAGCTCAGTTATGGAACTGCTCGTAGACGCTGCTTGCACGAGCAGTACCCCCCTCAGTCACCATGACTCGCCTCCCGTCGTTCGACACGCGGGACGGTTGCTATGGTAACTGCAGTGTGTTCTATCTATAGAATACGTATGTTTCGAAGCACAGCGTCTAGATGGCGTTCCACCATACTCTATGGAACACACAGTTATGAAACAAAAATCAAGATGGCGCTTCAAACAACGGGAGGCAGACTGAGGTGAGTGAGCCCCTTTCGCTGGAGTTCCACAGCTGAGTTAATCTACTAACGTGTGTGTTTGGGGGAACGCTGCATATGAAAACGTTGACACGCGTGTTCATGTGCTGGAGGCAGGGCCACCATCAAGCACCCTGGGCTGCGAACCGAGTGCAATGTCGTCCCGTATTGAAAATCGCAGTCGCGAGGATGCCGCCAAAGCGACCGCAGCCATGGTCCTGGGAGCCGCCATTTTTTTACTGTGCTCGTCGAGTGCCTCCTTTATAAGTTACAATATGCCTGTCGGCTTCTCTCCAAGAGGTGTCCAGGCCCGGTACTCCACGTCACAACATGCAAGAGCGGCTAGGTAGCACCGCCAGCGGATGTTCGTTTTTATTTTAGAGCACAGCTCTTTGGCACCTGTTTCGGGTTCAGCGGCGTCGCCGTCGGCCTAATTTAGAGTTGCATAATGGGACATTTCCCATAACGACATCACATGTGACGTCACGTGCGACTTCGCGAGGGTGAAATTTTTCCGCTAAATTTAGCGGGGAAAGTTTCCTGCTAAATTTGGCGGGGAAATTGTTCCGCTACATTTAGCGGGAAAATTCCCCCGCTAAATTTAGCAGGAAAATTCCCCAACAAATTTAGCGGGAAAATTTTTCCGCTAAATATAGCAGGAAACTTTTCCTGCTAAATTTAGCGGAAAAATTTCCCACCAAATTTAGCGGGAAAATTTTCCCCTCGTGACGTCAAGTGAATGAAGGTGACGTCACATGACATGAAATTTAGCGGAAAAACCTTTCCACTAATTTTAGCAAAAACATTTCCTCGCTAAATTTAGCGGGGAAATTGACATCGCATGACCTAAACACAAATTCAGTTTCCCCTCTAAATTTAACGGAAATTTTTGCTAAACTTAGCGGGAATGTTTTCCTGTTGCTAAACTTGGCGAAAATGTTTTCCCGTTAAATTTAGCGAACATCTCCCTTTAAACGGGACTGGAAAAGGAGAGGAGAGGCAAACCCTCCCCTCTGTTCTGTCCCTCCTCCTCAAGAGCTGCACTCTAATTCAGCATTGCAGAAAGTTATAAACTTCTTTTTTTTTTTCTAGTATGTAGTATTTACATTATTATTGAAGATGTACCATATATACGCTTTTTAACATGTGGAACACTTTTCCGAGTGTGACCACCCTGATTCTAACGTGTTTCGCTGAGACAAAATACTGAAACTACGAAGAAAGCACAGCTAGGCCGCGCTTGTGTAGCGCAAACGCGGAGAACGCTTGGCCGCCTGCTTCGGCGGCCAAGCGTTCTCCGCGTTGGTTGGTGCCGGGTCGTGTGTGAGTGAAAGGCAAGAAAAATAAATAATATTCCGCTGAAAACAGCAAGCTGGTCCCGAACTCTAAACTGTTGGTCAAGGGCATTTAGATTTCTTGCTGTCTGTGCTGCTGGGGCGACATCATTGAATTTCCTACGGAAGAGATGGTTGGCTTCACTACACAACAGGTTTGTGCTCCTAAGTGGCTCCACTGCACAGCAGCCGCACATACTATTTGCCCTCTCCCTACCGCTTGCCAGTGCTCCGACCTGACAGGCATTGTGTAACTACCTGTGAAATCCCGAGAGATGCCCTACTCCCGAAAGGTGGCCCACCCCTACGTTTTGCTTGATTTTTTTTTTTTTTTTAAACATCGAAAGATAGTTTATTTTTAGTAATAGTACTGCTGGGGTCCATGATGGCCTCGGCGCGTAAATGCGGCTAGTTAGCTACGGCGGGATATACCCGATCATTGATGGCTGGGAAGCAGTCATCTTTACTTCGTTGCCCCTCGCCATGATAACAAGCTTGGAATTGAAGCATGACCTAAAAATATAATGGTTTCATCTTTTCTTGATTGTACACCGAACGTTAGCCCACCACATATTTTCACCCGATTTTCTCTTGATTTTAGGTGGGCCATCTCTCGGGATTTTACGGTATATAGGAGGTGCTGGCTCGTCTTAGCTTTAGCCAACTTCTGATCCCGAATGAACGTTACTAGAACTCCCAGTTGGGAAACTCACCGTTGAAACCTGGGCCGCTGGCGTCCACCGAGACCGAGCTAAATACGACAACAGCGCCACTCTCTATCATTTGTCTGAACTGTGGTCGCCTTGAGCTTTTAGAAAGCATGTTTTTGCGTAAAAACCAGGGTGTCGAACCGGAACCGAACCGGTATTTTTTCCGGAACTGAACCCGAACCGTTATATTGTTATCGTGATGAACCCGAACCGGAACTGAACCGGAAAAAATAACGGTTACCGGCTCATGTCAAAACTGTTCGGCCACGCGCTGTTGACAATGAATGTGCTATCAATGCCATTTGTTTTTTAAGTGCCGTCAACTGACACACACCTCGCTTACATATTTTTCTTCTCCACTCAGTCTTTGGAATATAAACGCTGCATCCATGAATCTTGACATAGGAACCAGTATTGCACTGGTCGCGGCTTGCACGGAAGAAAGAGAATTGGAAGGCTGTGCAAAAAAACAAAATCGCGTCACGGGATTTCATTTTCCTGCAATCTCGTAAATCCTAAATGCTGCTGTGTGCTCATTTCATAACATGTTTCTAGAACGCGCGAGTTCTTGAAGCTTGCTTCCATCGGAATGAGAAAAGAAAAGGCTGTGGAGTTTGATAATGTTTGAGGGAGAGAAAGAAATTTTATTTACAGTTGAAATGAGCATTCATGAATTATATCTGCTTTTCGCTGCCCCAACCACCGGTCAGAGTATATCGAGCTATAAAGTGTCAAGATTTACATGCCGTATTTTTTCGTACCGGAAACTTGATAAATGCGGGGAAAAAAAACAGGGATACAAACCCTAGTCGCTCGCGGAGAAGCGAAGCTGCGCGCACTTTCGAATTTGACAAAGGATCTGCCGAGCTTCTGTTGCTTCCGTCGCCTGCCCAGCGTAGTCATGGGACTCAAGCGGGCGCGTGCGCTCAAACCAACGCTCAGCAGACGCTGGAGTTAGCGCCCGTGACAGACAGCCCTGTCATCAGACAGTCGTTGTTTGCCGCTTGCATTGGCTACAGGCTTTTATAAACGTTATGCACTACTAGTTTCGACGATGTATCCCGTTTCGTATGTGCTGATTTCAGATGTTTTATTTGTAATTTATTTTGATGTTGCAATTTGTCATTTATAATTTCCGAACTGGTTCAGCGCCCCGAACCGGTTCGCAAACCGGTTCGCGGATCGAATTAATCAAACCGGAACTGAACCGGAACAAAATTAATTTACCTGAACCGTAACCGAACCCATATTTTTTTCGGTTCGACACACTGGTAAAAACTAATGGAAAAAAATCTTTTGTGGCAATTTTTATTGGAGTTTAGTACAAAGTGGACGGCACGTGTTGTTTTCTCAAATCTTTAGTTCGCAAGGTTTTGCAGTATAATTAATATTGTTTTTATACAACCGTGCCTCAGCGGGGATTTCAGGTAGCGCGTCCCGAGTTAAGCGCATATTAACCACGGCAGTAATCCGTGGCGCGTCCACTTGGTAGTCGGGGGGCGGTACCTCGAAGCACCTTCCACAGTATTTGTTCTGGCCAATGTTACTGGAGCAAGCTCAGTTTCACAGCTCCGCCTGCGACGTGGGCTCAGTGGCGGTCACGAGAACTAGCAGCGCTGCAGTCAAGTCTTGCTTCCGGATTATCTAGCCCGCCAAGTTTGAATAGCAATACTTGAGCTTGGGCAAGTTGTTGATTCATATACTAACACTTCACAATGCAAGGAAACATATGCACACAAAAATAAATTTCAAACACTCAAAGAAAGAACACTCACAATGCACTGACTCTGATCTCTGTGGTGTATTACACTTCATCTTCATCATCTTTTTTTTTTTTTTTGCTATTATACACATGGAAGTAAAAAGAAAAGAAAAATAAAAGGAAGCTTTTAAGGCAGTGGTACACTCGGCGACAACTTTTCTTGGCAATGCTGCCAAAGCTACAGAGCCGAAGCACGCTGTCTTCTTACGCAGCTGAACACGGTCCCCAGGTCTAAATTGTGTTTTGGCTGTAACGTAAATTATAATCTTATAACCGAAAAACCTAAAGGTTTTTTCGGTTCGTGTTTGTCGCGGGTTTTCCGGTTTTCTAGCCATTTTCCCTCGCAAAGACGGTATTGTAGATTATGCGATCTGGTAGTAGGTAACAAGAGGAAAAGGAGGTAGAGGAGCGCAGAACCACGAGATCATGAACAGCACGAGAGGGAACGATAAACCGACACCATCGAAAGGGACATGAGGCCCAATAGGCCAGGGTATGGTTCACATAATGAACGTTTCAATCAACCAATCAATCGAAACGGACGCGCCCGGGATCTCTTCCTTAACAGATGGCGTCTGCTCTGAGCCTGGGTATGTCCACTGGAAACGGTTTCAAAGACACTAACGAGCTATATAGAGTGCTTGCCTTGAATGCCGACAACGAAACCAAATCTGACGTAATGAAAGCCCGGATGCTTGGCGGAGTGATACATGTGCAGGAGCTCCGCCCCCTAGCATTCCCTTCATTGCCAAGAAAAGTTGTCGCCGAGTATAGCAGACAACGCGCGAGACAGAGAAGCAAGATCCGACTGCAGCGCCGCTAGTTCTTGTGGCCACCACCTGGGCCACTCGCCTCTGCAGGCGAGAATAGGGAGCTGCGAAACTGAGCTTGCTCCAGTAACGTTGGTTCTGGCCCCAAAATGGCCTGTTACAACGAAAATGGGAGTCACGTGCAGTTCCTGGACTGGCCGCTGCGGGGAAATGGCAGCGTTGGGATCGCCATTAGCTCGGTTCTCGTGGACGGATCGGTGCCACATTTTCAGAGCAGTCTCTATGGCAGTTTCCCAACTGAGTGGTTCTAGTAACGTCACGAATCCTCCTTGAAGGAGAGCAACGTTACTAAAACTCTCAGTTGGGAAACTCACCCTGCAAACCTGGGCCGCTGGCGTCCACCGAGACCGAGCTAAATACGATAACAGCGCCACCCTTTAGCGACGAGTTGAAACATGAAAGTTGCTCTGTATAGCTACTGTGAGATGGCCCTGCGAGATGGCGCCACCGGCCTTTGTCCGACTCGACATGCAGCCGTGCAGTTCCCGGAGTGGACGCTGCAGGAGAAATGGCGGCGTTGCGATCGCCATTAGCTCGGTTCTCGAGTACGCGAGTACGGATCGGAGCCACTTTCTTAAAGCAGGCTCTCTGGCAGTTTCCCAACTGAGGGGTTCTAGTAACGTTGAAGGAGAGCAAAGACCACTGATCTATCCCCGCTCCGCAAGTGCAGCCACCAAACGGCTCTCTTTCATGTCAAAAAATTGCGTTTTTGAAGCGTTGTAGAGGCTGGCGGCAGCGTTCTAAAGACACATTTTCTACTCGTTCGTCAATCTTTCGCCGAACAAATTCTTTAAAAGCCTGTAAAGCCGTGGGACTTGCCGTTGAGAACACGTGGAAATTTTTACGGAAGCGCAGCACCGCAGGAAAAGGCACAACTCGTCGAAAGCAAGTTTTGCCGGTCTCGCGTAGGGTGACCACCCGTCTTGCGACTCGTGGGACTGTTCCGCATTGAGGGCTCATGTCCCGCGTTCTGCGAAAATTCCCAAATCTTCAAAATGTCCCGCATATCGCATTGTCGTAAAATTCACTCTGCAACTCATGGTTCTGCCGAACAACGGGGCATGTGGGGAAGCGCGGAGGTCACTGGTAATCGCGTGAATCACAATGATACGCCATTCTATCAAGCGGGAAGCGACCGTCATTCTTGCTTGCAGGAGAATCTACGTGCTTGCGCCGTTGTGCCTCTCCCCTTGGTGGCAAAATATCGTAAGAGAAAATTGCTCGCCAAAAAGTTTAAATATAAATTGTTGGGATTATATTCATACCATTGTCAATGCAAAAGGGTTGCAAATTCATATAGCGCCGTAACTATAGCTCTAAAAAATTCCATTTTCCGTTGTAAATTCCTTTTATGAGTTTGTTTTCCCAACTAGGCTGTTTAAAAATATATATTATGGCCAACGAGCGGGCGGCGTAAACCATATTTGTGTTTTTAAACTTGGGCTAGATGGCGCAAGCTACCAATACTTACAAAGGGTATAGTCATTAACATCCATCCATCCATTTTTCTTTGTTTTTTTATAACTCCGTTATTTCGGCCGCCGTTTGTGGTTGGTCTTCCTTTTTTTCTGTGAGAAGAGCCACAGTGAGAAGAGCTGTTTGCTACAACGAGGTAGGTTTGCTATTACTTTCGTGCACCGCGTGGTACTGTGCTAGAGTTATGAACCCAAACCCCCAAACCTAGAGCAAAGCGCAAAAGCGGTACCTAGTCTAGAACCGGATGCTTGAAGCGAACCTTTGCCACCCACGTTCAACTGCACATGCCCTGACGAAACAGACTGATTATGATCTTGGCGGGAATTTAAGTTGTGAAGATGGCTGTCCTGCACCCGGGGCAGCTGAAGAAGACCGGCCTCTGCCCCCAACTCCAACCGGAATAATTCCGCGTTCCTCTCCGAGTTTGCAACTCTATTTGGAGACGGAAGCTCGGTAGCGGTAGGAGATGCGTTTCTGTTCGTGAACAGCAATTGAGGATTTACTGAAGTCCGGTAACTTCCTCTTGGGAAGAGATGCCTGATATATATTGCTAATATCCGGTGGCGCGCTAAGCTCAATTTCATTCAGCAACTTGACGTCGCAACACCAGCAACACGGGCTGTTTGCGTTGACACGCAGCAACCGAATTGCTGCGACTTGCTATCATCATCATTCACTTTGAATTTTCTTAGGGTGTCGCGAACTTTTGTCGAACCAGATTTTTAGGTCGAACTTTCGGGGTTCGACTGTGTCGAACCGGTTCGACCACTGAGAGCGGAGAGCAAGGGTGAAAGGGCGCTACCGGCGCTTTCCTCCCTTCTGATTGTGTAAGAAGAGGGAAAGTCCCGGATGAGAGGCTCGGCGGGTGTTGGGTGTCTGCTGTGCCCCAACTTCGTTCGCGCTTTTTTCTGTTTTAAACTCGCAAACTTAATTAGAGCCGTGGCATTGGATGGCGACAGTTCCCCGGTCATCGGGACACCATTGCTGGGTGATAGGGTGCACGAATAGCGACAGAAAGCGTCGAATACTGCCCGAGGACATATATGTAGCTTGCATGGAATCCGGCAAGACGAGTGCGGCTGCAAATGTTTGTAAGCTCCCTCGCTTTCCGCATGACTGGAAGTGATGAACCATTCATCAATTTTCGCTTGCAATGGGACCTATTTCAACGTAGCCGTTTTAAGTAATCAACAAGCGATACACGAAACGGGAACCTCAATTAACTTTTGTAAACACCCGGAGCTGCTACAGATCGTTTTGCTGCGCTGCTTTTATATTGCGTTTCCGTGTTCTTATATTTCCTTGTCGATGAACGACGAAGACGTTCTACATGTACTTATATCGAAGCGCAGAAAGCCTCAAAGCAGCCCCGAATTATTTTACTATATGATGCAATATTTTGAGTACTAACCTTCAATTCCTATCACTGACACGTTAGCTGCCGCTGTTCCCCCGTCCCCGCACTGGCGGATGCCGCTGACTCGAAACAAAGAAACGTGCACACTGGGCTCGAAAACGCAGATCGCAACACACGAGACGTACCGTGCAGCGACTATCCAGCTCTTCAAAGCGCCCGATCAACGGAAACAACCCACCAGCGGAACTCCAGCGAGCGCTTTTGCTGGCTCTCTGGTATCGCGCAGGAGATCGCGATTCAGGAAAACCGATAGAACTACCTTTTCAACAATTTCTAGCCTCACCCGGAGGCGGAAATAAAGCCTTCAACTAAGTGTTGTAGATGATAAAATCGAGTCAGTCACCACTGCAAATTATTTTTATTAAGATAAATTCAGTTCCAAATATTTACAATCTGAAACAGCAGTTATCACGAGAAAACTGGCACGCACCTTGCGAGCGTACCCCATGTTCATTGGCGGTACAGCGTTCGGTGCGCGCCATTCACAAAATGTTCCGAGCACAGTCGAGAGGATGGCGTTGAGGAAACGTGTTTTCGGTTTACGGACGCAATGCACTGCCGCCGAGACCAGGGTCATGTGGAAAGCGATGGAGCTAAAGACATTGCAGCCGCTCTCGCCTTGCCGGATTCCTTGCAAGCTGCATAGGTCCTCGGACAGTATTCGACGCTTTCTGTCGTTATTCGTGCACCTCTATGACCGCGCAATGGTGTCCCGATGACCGGGGGACTGTTGCCATCGAAGCCCGTGGCTCCAACTAAGTTTGCGAGTTTAAAGACACAAAAGAAAGCGCGAACGCAGTTGGGGCACAGCAGGCACCCAGGGCACCCAGCACGGCCGAGCCTCTCATCCGGGACTTTCACTCTTTCTACACAATCAGAAAGGAGGAAAAGCGCCGGTAGCCCTTTCCCCTTTTCTCTCTCGCGGCCTCTCTTCAGTAAAACGGTCTAATCAGGCTCTAGCCGTCATAGCAACACTGAAAGGCGGACACCAGCAATGTTGCGGTACGCTGCGCAGAGCTACGTGTAGCCATCTAGACACGCACCGGGTGACTGATATTTCGTACTTGATCTCCGGAGTTGTTCGACGAAGCAGATTCTGAAACCCGCGTGAACGGTAGCCTCGTTCTGACGACTCGGCGAACAGTCTACGAAAGCGCAGCACCGGGGGAAAGTCAGCGCAGCTCGCATCGAAAGCAGACTACGTACCGGCGTCTGCTTTCGATGCGACTGACGCATTTCGATGCGTGCATGTGCTGTTTTTCCCCGGTGCTGCGCGATTTCTATGAAACTTTCACCGGGTCCTCAAAGACCGGGCTACCGTTCACGCCGGGTTTTAAAAACATGTTTTGTCAAACAATTTCAATCAATCATGGAATATCACCCACGCTATTTCGATGGCAGCCCGCCACCATAACGCAAGCGTCTGCCAAAGAGCGACTCGTCTTGTACCATGGCACCATAAGTCATTGCATGGCGTGCACGCGCCCTGCGGAGCGAGGTTAGTCTTCAGCAGCTATATCTTGGCTAGAGGTGATATAACTCTACCAAAAAGATGGCTGCCAGTGACCGCATTCGCAGAGCGGGCAAACGCGATCCAGCAATTGTCATTGAGATCAGTGGTTCGACGAACCTTCGAACTTTTCACAAGATTCGACCGGTTCGACTTTGTGGACAGTGTGGCCAGACCTTGATACAAGTGTGTCTAGGTTTGGAGAAATTTTTTTATGCAAAGCGTTATTTTATTTTATAAACAGTTGCAATTAAAAGAAACCAATTCTAATCACTGAAGAAGTTATTAACTTAATGTTTTGTACTGTATTAACTGAAATAACCAATCAGTGCTGCCCCTTATTCATCCCTTAGCCATCACCATCCAATCCGAAGCCAACTGGCCAGCCTGTCGCGCATGCGCACACGAGTCGAACCACAATACAAGGTTCGTCGAATTTTCCACTGAAAGTTCGAAAAAAGTCGAACCTGGTCGAACTCGAACCTCGGCCGGTTCGCGACACCCCTAGTCTATACACGAACTCATCTCTGTTACGTCACGGCGCGGTGGTGGCGCGTCGGTCGCACTTCCGGTCTGGGGCTGTGGGCGGAAGGCCCCATGTGAGGCGTGTATTCCTGCGTTGTTTTGAAAGGAACCTGACGAAAACATGCCTTTTCGTCAAACCGCCGCCACTGGGGCTGTGCCAAAAGAGTCGAGAAAGGTTTGAAGATCAGTTTTCATGTTCTCGGTTTGTCCGAGAACATGGATATGTGGTAAACCAGCCGCCGCCGGACCGCAATTGCTTGAGCGGGAAGCACTTTGGGTTGAATTCACGGATACTTGTGGTCATCAGATTTATTTGCTTTGTTCCAACATGAACGCCGGAAAACCCTCAAATTGTACGGCCCACCTGCGGACTACGTTCAGTGCGTCTTGAAGTTCGAACGGCCGTCTGATCGTTCGAACTGTCGTCTGCTCTTTCAAACGCTTCTGCTTGTCGTCTGCTTTTTAGACGACACCGGCCCGTAGACCAAATGTTGGCCCGGTACTTGCATTAAGAAGTAAGTGCAGTCCTCAAAAGACTTAAGTTTGAAGGTTGGTAAGCAGGCTCGACGTAAACAGTAGATACAAGGAGATGTTGATTATTGTTACCAGCGGCCATCACCGACTTGTTATGCCCGATTCAATTCGTCCGATTCTGCTTGCGATTTTCAGTATCGACGTCGACCATCTCAGCTGCGGTTCACGCTTTTGCAGCACGAGCGACGTCGCGACTGAAAATTGCGAGCGATATCTCATCATGTGAATCAGGCTTTAGCGTACACTCTGCAGGCGTCCACGCGGGGTGAATCGCCGCATGTCAGATTATTCACGCGAAGTTTTGCGGTGTAACAAGCTTCGTTGATTTGGCTGAAGCCGCTCATGTAGTCAGACATTGTCAGGAAGACGTAAAATCAACAATTCGAAAGCGATAAAGGACAGGCGGACTCACACCGACGCCGATAACATCGCATTTCAATGGTTTGTTTATGGGCGACGGCGAGGTTGTTGCCCACACCCCCATCGCGCATGCGCGGCGCCGGTGGCGTCCGCTGAGGCGCTCCGGGCGCTCCGGTTTGTTTGTAAACATGAGTTGGTGTATACACCTTTCCAAAAACCGCTCCTAGGCCGCCGCCATGTTGCTGATGCTGATGCGGCTGGTGCGACTCGCGCGCCCTCTATCAGCTACAAATTTTCTGCCACTCTCTTGGAGCTGTGAAGACCCTCTCAGCGCGATTCTCTACCTGTGTTTTTGCGGTTTTGCATTCGACGTTTTCTCGCCCCTCTTGAAAGTTTCCACTTAATTTTTTTATGCGTGCTGCGTACCCTTTCTGTGTTATCTTCCACTGTGCGAAAAAAGGCTGGTAAGTGCCTGCCATTCAAGCTTTTCTGCTTGACATTCACGGGAAACGAAGAAGGTGAAGGACGTCGAACGACCCTCGACGCGATTTTGCGAACATTGTTCTCCCCCTCCCAGAGATAATCCGCGTAGAATCCTCAGTCATCTCCAAAAATAGTTGTCCGGGTTGGGGTGGGAAACGGGTCAGTCGCGTTCGTTCCTTTGACTTGGTGCTGTTGTGAAAAAAGGAAGCTCTCCACGAAACGTGCCCCAAAACGAAGTCATCTTGGATTCCGTCCGATCGTCAAGATGTGACTGTCGTCGACTGTGACTGTGTTATTTGAGATCTTTCTCAAATAAATTCTTTCGGATAACGCTGCATCGTGTGGTACGTACAATATATTGCTCGAATGTTAACACTTCCTAAATTGTATGTCTGTGTCCTGTTCATCGGTAAACACGTTATTTGTGAGCGTGACAAATGCATGCCTTTCGGCTCTCTTCTGTTGTAATTTATTTTTGACAGCTAAGCGCTTTGTCGTTTGTCATTCGGCGAATCGCGTGGAGCTGTCAAAACTTATCGTAAAAAAACACAAAAACTAGAACTATACATTCAACTCGCATTCGTTCTATCGCGCGCGTACCCAACAAAAATAGTTTATAGGATTTTTTATTGCTCTTTTTTTCTTTTTAAAATGTGGTACAATGCTTTCTCAATGACCTCGGGAAAATACATGCACCATGAAACACAAAATACAGCGGAAAAGACGAGAATTTAGCCGCCAGCATTGTTTGAAACTGCGCCTACGCAGGCTGCGCCTATCGAAATCACAGTCCCCTCGGTTAGGGCAGAGCTGTATATTGGGAGAGTTTGGCCAGGTGGGTGTGGCGACGAAGGCGCCGGAGAGGAGAAAGTAAACGAAAGGGAGGAGAGCGCCGAAGGAGCGAGGGAGAAAGAAGGGAGCAGAGAGGACACTAATATTAAACAGCGCACAAAACGTCGGCGGAAGAGAAAAGGACAAGTAGAACGAAAGAGCAGAAAGAACGAAAGAACGAAAGGGCAGCAATGCGTCAGCCAGCCATCCCTGTCGCTGAGTGCAAAGGAGGTGTCTTTTTTGGACAACGCCTATGCGCAGTAACTTTGGCCGGCCAGGGGTGAAAGTACCGTTTTTTAAATTTTTCTATTCTTTCTTAATTTTTATTTTTTTCATTTTTTTTCATTTTCTTTCTATTTTTAAAATTTCTTCTTCTTCTTCTTTTTATTTAATCTATCGATCTAGTTTGTACATATTTTCTTCATTTTCTTTTCCTTGTACACTTGTCTTCACTGGGGGGTTCAATTTTCGTGGCTTCTTTTCTTCCTTTTCTCTTGTGTCTAATTAAATCAGTTGGGAGTCAGCGCTCTTTTCGTTCTACTGTCCTTTTCTCTTCCGCCGACGTTTTGTGCGCTGTTTAATAATAGTGATGTACCAACTAGCTCAAATTACCACTTTACTACAGAGAGGACACGACCGCCCTTTTACGCAACGCTGTCGGAGAAGAGCAATGCTGAGGCTACGCGTCGTCTGCTACGGGCCGACTTCTTTTTCGCCTGAATAAAAGTTTGTGGCCACACGTCGAGAAAACTTCATTTATTAGCTTTAAAACCCACCGAGGAATAATAGTATATCCTTTTCTTGCCAGAGCCAGCGATATAAAAGGAAATAATAGAGATTTAGATGGCGATCCAATGCATTCTGCCGGAAGAATGATCGAAGATGGCGGCCCTCCCCACTCAGCTGAGAGCAGCCGGGAGTTCACGCGCATGCGCTCATGCCTCTCGCTCTGCGCCGCGTGCTGATTGGCTCGCTCGGGAGGAGAGCGTCACGGCGGCGAGATCATAGGACTGACCAAACTCTCCCCATATACGGCTCTGGGTTAGGGTTAGCAGGGACGCCGGTGAGAGTCTAGCCTCAAACCCAGTGACTGGGCACGAAAACGGTTTGCTGCCCCTGGGGTCGAGTGTTCATTGGAAAGGTGTATAGTCGGTTACAAGTCAAGAAGGTAGGAGAAGCTCCTCCCATAATCGTGATGCGACCGTTTGAAATCCATCCGCAGTCGAAAGAATAGTTCCCTGGAAACACCCCTTGTTCCGCTTCAGTGAAGAGATAATGGCTACAGAGTGATGCCAACTTGTCTCCGACCCCCCCCCCCCCCCCCCTTTTTTTTTTTTAAGAAAGCGACTTTTGTATTTATCGGAGAGGAAACCGAGCCCCTGAAAGTGGCCTTTGTATCCACGGAGGGGAAGCTAATCCCTCAAAGTCGTTTTTGTTTCCATCGGAAACAAAAACGACTTCTAATCTCCCTCTCGCGGCTTCCACAACGCTAAGTCAAGGTCGCAAGATAAAGCAAATATTCAAAGCAAGGCAAAACCCTCTCCCGCGTTGGCCTCGACGTCACGGAAACGATGGGACGCTATTGGATGGGGAGGTGGCGGAGGGATATATGATTCCCTTTGAGGGGCATTTGCCGCTACCTTCTTGACTTGTAACCTACTATAGACGCCCAGCTACGCGCTAAAAACATGTTTTTATATCTTTAAATGGCGTTGAGAATACTAACTCATCTTTCTGAAAAGGTTTAGTTCCAAAAACGACCGGTTTCAAACCAGAACCAAGTCTTTAGCTGTCATCATCACCACCAAGGGGTGTCACGTAAAAATATTGCGTCCCTGATTGGCTGCTGCCGCTTCAAACGGCTCCGAGTTGTTCGAGTTGCTCGTCTGTTTCGAGCCGGACCCGATTTCAGCAATTCATGTCGATCTAGGGAAGGCTAGGGAACAACCCGCCAGCAACCTCAAAATTGCTGGAAAAGTTACCCCGTCTGAAGCGGGCCTAAGAACTCTCGTGCGAAGTCCAACCACCGACCGAGGCCCGCTCGCACGGATCAGGTTTCGTACATGGAGACGGCTATGACCAGGGGCCCGCCCAGGCGCTCTCAACCTACGACGCAGCGTACATCTCGCTGCGCTGTTCTTTTACGGTTTAAACAAACACATTTACCGGATTATGTGAAACAGGCGACGAGGAAGTTTCTCGAAAGATGGACAACTCTGCTCATCACGGACGGATTCCGGAGTTTTTCCCCGGCGGAAACTGGAGTTCGTGGTTGGAACGCCTCGAATTCTACTGCGAGGCTAAGAACATCAGAAGCACCGCTAAGAAGCGAGCCGTGCTCCTGACGTCCTGCGGTGAATCAACTTATGACACCGTACAAGCCCTGCTCGCTCCCAAGAAGCCTTCGGAGGTCGAGTTTAGGACATCACCAAGAGCCTCAACGAACACTATGACCCCAAGCCAGCCGAACTACTCAGTCGGTTCAAATTCCATCAACGGAATCAAACACCGACAGAGTCCACCTGCGAGTATGTGGCCGTACTGCGAAAGATCGCTGCTGGCTGTAACTTCGGCCCAGTGACGACCGCACCGATTACACCCAGTCCGGCAACGGCCACGGCAGCCAAGCCCAAGTCAGATGCCAGTTTGTCACAAGAAGGACGACAGGTTCCGCAAGCCCCAGCGAGAGAATTCTTCACTGTGCTGCCACTCCAGGTGATGCTGAGGGACCGATTCATTTGTGGCATCAAGGATTCTTACCTTCAACAATGTTTGCTAGTGGAACAGAACATCACCTTCGACTGCGCCTATGCTCTTGCATTGGCAACAGATTCTGCCGCCAGCCAGCAACTCCAAATGCAGAAGCCAGAAGGGAAGGTGCATAGTTCTACTGCAACCACAAGTAAGGTTGCAAAACCATCAAAGAAAACATGTTTCCGTTGCACAGGCATGCATTTACCTGATGAATGTAAGCACGCAAAAGCCACGTGCAGATTTCGCCACAAGAAGGGAGACCTCGAAGAAGCATGTTTTAAGCGCAAAGCTCAACGCAAGGCGCAAGAGCGCTCGCGAAGTCACACCCATCAGTTGACAGCTATGCAGGATGAGACGGATGGAGACCTCTCTGCTGCAAACGGCGTCACTCAAGGGGACACATTGCGGATCATCGTTAAGCTCTTGGTGGACGGACAACCTCTGAAAATGGAAGTGGACTCCGATGCGTCACATTCTATCATCAGCGCTGGGACTGTTTCTCGCGTTTGGCAAGATAAACCACCTCGGCTCGAACGCTGTGATCTGTCTTTGCACGCATTGGCTGGAGACAAGATGCAGCTTGCTGGAAAACTCCCTGTTGCCGTGCAGTTCAAAGGGAAAGAACCTCGTCTCAACCTCTTCGTGGTTACTGGAGCGGGAGCAAGCCTTCAAAGGCGAGACTGGTTTTCTGCTTTCGACATCAAGGTGTCTGAAGTACACGCTGTCTTGCCAAGAACTCTCAACGATATTATCGCAAAGCATAACAAGGTGTTCAAAGGAACCCTCGATGGACACGTCGGCCCTTTACTGCACATTGACCTCAACCAAGAGGCAGCACCAAAATTCTTGAAGTGTCGACCAGTTCCCCACGCTCTACGGACAGCGGTACACGAGGAGCTGAACAAACTTTAAAGGGGCCCTGCAATGGCTTTTTTACTAATTTTTAATTTGCACCAAACCTGAGTGCACTGAACGTAGTAACTTAGTGACACTTTTCTTTTCTCGAATTTCGATTTATTTTAGAAGTTATAGGCAAATTAAAATTACAAAAACAAGCAAAAAATAACCTCCTTCATGACGTCCTTGGTTGCTCGAGTGGCCGTGAACTAGACGAGGGGTGGTGAGCTGAGCGAGCGCTCACGGCTGCCGTACTCCGTGTCGACGGCGCGAGAGGGCGCCACTACAGCGTGTTCTGGATAGGCTGTATGTAGCGGGCAGCTAGAGCGGCTCTCATTGCATTTGCTGCGCGATTAAGCCCAAATTCGGAATGACACTTCATTGGCCACAAACGACAGCAAACACGGGGTAAAGATCAGTTCAGAATGGGAACCACTTCGCGCTGCCATACCGCGAAACGGCCAAACCGCAAGACAAAGCTGCTGACCGAAGGCCTTGGGAACGCTCAGAGCCGGCTGGGTCCTTCGGTCCCTACGGCCGCAGCGCCGCCGCGTACATCCGGGACCTTTGCGTGTCGGCGCCTGATCCCACTACTCCTTTCTAGTAGGCGCCGCCTTTTCCACCGATAGACCGATCTCACTAAGCGTTCGGCGCCTGCGTGACACCGCCATAAGTAACTTTAGTTCACAGGAGTCAGACGGCCGTTCATGCGAGGGCTCGTGCCGTCTCGTGCTCCACACGCGCAGAGCTCCAGGGGGTTGTCGCACGTGCAGAAAGACTAAAGTTCCCTCGATGCATTGCGGCAGCGGTGGCGTAGTCAAACTGGCTGGTGAGATCGGTCTATTGGTGGCGGGTATGTCGACGGATCATTTCTTGTTTCTGTACTTTATAAACTGCATTTGTTTCTTTTCTGATCTTAAATACTGAACAAAAACTACTTTTATAAATAATTGAAACGGTTCGCGCCACTTATATTTTGTATTTCGACTAAAAAGAAGCTTTTAGCGGCTCTGACCAGTAGTAAGCCCAGGACCTAAGACGTCGCAATACGCGCGTTTTCGGTACCGCGGGTCGCCCCCGTCGGTGGAGGAGGTTTCCGCGTCGTCCGGTTAAAATATGACGCAGTGATATTTAGTGACTCTCTCCGTGCCCGCTGGCTTGCCCGAACCCCAAGAGACGTGGAAACCGCAAAAAAGGTAGACGCTTAATTATGATTGCAGGGCCCCTTTAAGCTCGAAACATTTTGGAGCCCGTGAAGTTGTCGTCCTAGGCAACTCCTTTGGTCATTGTTCGGAAGAACGGCAGCCTGCAGTTATGTGGAGACTACCGGTGTACAGTATATCCTGCACTCAAGTCCAACGCATATCTGTTGTCCACGGCATCAGGATTGTTGTCAATCATGAGAGAAGGTAAAATCCTTTCCAAAATAGATCTTTAACAAGCCTATCAACAACTACAAGTTGACGACGCCACGGCAGAATTACTGACCGTGACTACCACGAAGGAACTCTACCACGTAAAGCAAATCCCTTTCAGAGTTTCGGTAGCGCCACTGTTCTTTCAGCAGTTCATGGATACCTTGCTAACAGGACTCGAAGGTACCGGCGCGTACCTCGGTGACATCATGGTCACAGGGACAACCGAAGAAGAGCACCTGCAGCGCTTGGACGCCGTTCTGCAAAGGCTTAATGAGGCAGGACTGTGCGTAAGCAAAGAGAATGCAAGTTGGGTGTTTCGTCCATGGAGTTTCTTGGCTACCACGGGGATGTCAAGGGTGTGAGCCCAACCAAGGAAAAGCTAAAGGCAATCACCAAAGTGCCCAAACCCACCAACAAAAAGGGGCTACAGGCTTTCCTGGGTATCCTGAGCCTCTAAGTCGATTTTTGCAGAACCACGCATCCGTTGCCGAAAAGCTGCATCGACTCCTCGACAAAGACGCCCTGTGGTGCTGGGGCAGCAAAGAGCGCTAGGCCTTCCAGAAACTGAAGGAGATCCTAACCTCAGCACCAATCTTGGCTCACTTCAGGGAAGAGCAACAACTTATCTGCGTCGCCATACAGTGTTGGAGCGGTTCTGTCTCAGCTCAGCGATGACGGTTTCGAAGCATCAACCGCCTATGCTTCGCGAACATTGGGCTAAAGCGAAAGCAACTATGCTCAATTTGACAAGGAAGGACTGGCAGTTGTATTTGGCATGAAACATTTTCACCAGTACGTCGCCGGTTGGCACGTGACTGTCTACACGGACCACAAGCCGCTGTTGGGTATAATGAGCCAAGGACGCCAGATTCCACTCATGCTCTCACCGCGCATGACGCGGTGGTGCCTCATGCTAGGTTGCTACGACTACGGCTTGTGCTATCGGCAAGGCAAGAATTACCAGAACGCAGACGTGCTCAGCCAGCTACCTCTGCCAGACACGAAGGATGAACCGGCGCCACCAGGTGATGTGCTCTTGCTGGAAGCCATTGAGAGTACACCCCTCACTGCTCAGCAGATAGCAAGTCTCGCTTGAGATGACCTGGTGTTGTCGCAAGTGTACAAGGGACTGCAAGATGGCAGAACCTCCAAGTGGACAGGAGACAAGTTCACGTTGTACAAGCATCGGGAACTTGAGTTGGCAACACAAAATGGCTGCGTAACTTGGGGAGCACGTGTTATCATACCACAAGCAGCGCTCGAGCAAGCCCTGAAGATGCTGCAAGCAAACCATCCAGGCATTGTGACGATGAAAAGCAGTGCCCGAAGTCTCTTTTGGTGGCCAAGGCTAAATGCCGACATTGAGGACACCGCAGCTGTGTGCGAGACCTTTTAGCAACATCATAGGGCAAAAACAGCAGTACCTACACCTGACTGGTCACCTGCCACCCGACCCTGGGAGACAATCCACGTCGATTTCGCAGGACCAGTCGATGGGGTATCATATTTTATCATCGTCGATGTGTGCCCTAAGTGGTCGGAAGTGAAGTCGATGCGTGCCACGACGTCCACACACGTCATTGACGTTCTACACTTCGTTTTCACGACTTTTGGCGTACCGAGAATACTTTTCTCTGACAATGCGCCGAATCTTGTATCAAGCAAAATTAACGAGTTTTTGACAAAAAACGGCATCAAGCACCATACAAGTGCACCATACCATCTGGCAACTAACGGGCTAGCAGAACGGATGGTGGGCGAAATGAAGAAAGCCTTCTTGAAGCTTACGGAAGGATCAGTTCAGTGCAGAATCGCCAGGTTCTCGTTACGACAGCATACTGACGGTCTCATCTTCTACAGGAAAAACATCCGCCGAAGCAATGTTCGGCCGACGAATAGCCATACCCTTCGGTCTAATGAAGCTATGGTCTACGAACGAAGATCGAGAAGTTCCCAGCGATGAAGTAACAGCAAATTATTCTATCGGACAACCCGTCTACGTGAGGAATTTCAGCGGAAGTCCGACCTGGCTGCCAACGGTAATCGTGAAGCCGATGGGAATTCGATCATTCCAGACAAGGTTGAATGACGGAAGACTGCAGCGTAAACATCTTCCTTCATGAGCTATCCGAACGCCAAGACGTGATGAACGCCAAGACCGCCAACGAACCACCAGCTTTAAGACAACTGAAACCACGCGGAGAAGAGATTGCCACGGACAACAACACCATGGACAGTCCAATAACCTCCGATTCAAGGACTAGATTCGGTGGCAGGATCAAGCAACTAGCACATTTGCGAGACTATGTCTTGAGTTTTAACCGAGGAGGGGGAAACCTGATATATATTGCTAGTATCCGACGGCGCGCTTCCGCCCAGACGCTCTCAATGTACGACACAGCGTGCATCTTGCTGCACCGTTCTGTTACGGTTTAAATAAACACATTTACCCGGAGTATGTGAAAATACCCTTCCAGAAATCAAAAATTTGTTCCGGGAGTTCGCTGGAGCATCTCCAGAAGACGTGTTTTCACTTTTATTGCCCGACCTGCGAGCACCTATTAGTGAAAACGACAGGAAAGCTGGCAGAACGCAATGGAGTGTCTACAATGTGCACAGTCTGCAAAAAGCAGTACCGTGGACAGAGACTTGTGTCGAATGGCCACTTTATTGTCGGCTTACCTTTGGAGGAGCCATTCTCTTCCATCCTTGCGGATCGTGCAGTGAATGACCAGCTTCTTGAAACGGGATATTAGACATTACTGATGGTGCATTCTATTAGCAGCAACGACAGAGCCTTGGCTGTGAAGAGCTAGACCTAATGGTGACTGTAAGCACAGATGGCAGCCCTGTGTTAGAGTCGTCGAGCTACTTGATATGATCTGTACACCTTGCTCTCAATGAACTGCCCACCTTCGCTGGAGAAACTTCATAGTGTCGCTTCTTTGGTGCAGTGCAAAACACCCTAATATGACACTGCTTTTGCAAGCTTTTGCTGAGGAGATGAAGCTACTATCCATGGATGGGATTTCATGGAACGCAGGTGGTCAAAAGCTCCATTCGAAGGTAAGCATTAACTGCACTATGTTTTATACCAGTAACCTGCTTTTCTGCCTTCAGCGGATTTTAACATGCTACACTCGGTTTTAAAAACCTATACATAGCTCGCATGCGTCGCCATTGCTGGGTACTGACGGTTATTTCTACTTACTGGTTTCTTTGAATTCCAACTTTTCTGTTGTGAATGTTGCAACCGGACGATGAGGAAGAAGAGAAGCGGCGGGAGCTCATGCTTTCTGTATTTTTTTATTAGTCTGAAAAACGAACAGTAAAGGAAAAGGTCGCACCGACCGATTTGTCTAGCGTAATTGCCTTCATATTCCTTGGTTCCTCAACATATGGTGCCGAAACCCGGGAGTTTTCCACATTACAAGGGCCCAAGCTACACGCCGCAGGGAATTTCAATCCTGCAGCTGCAACGGACTTCAGCAGTTCCTTGGCGGGAGCAGACCACTGGGAAAAGAACAGCGACGGAACCTTGGCAGGCGACCATATGGCCTCGTAAATACGAATAGAAAATGGAAAGGCTGAAGGCTAAGCGGTCGGCTCGGCGGGCACAGAACACTAGGATTATGAACGACGCCAATCAAATTCTACAGGATCCCAGCCCCGACCTAGCAAGAGTGCATTCGATCAAGGGCAGACTCACTACCAGCAATGCAGAGCTTCGACTACTTGACGGTGAGATAGAGCCGCTAATTCCAATCCAAGAACTGGAAAGTGAGTGTACCGCCACTGCAGAATACCAAGACGAAGCCGTCATGGTGATCAGCGAGTTGGAGAGCAAGATTGAATCCCTACAATCGCAGAGAATAATAGCTTCGGCGGCGAGCGCCGGAAACCAAACCGGCATTCAAGACAACTCACCGAGACGTGGGCCAAAGCTTCCGAAGGTCGAGCTATCTACCTTCGATGGAGAGATAAGCAACTGGCTCACATTCTGGGAGCAGTTTGGTGGAGCCATCCATACCAATGCAACCTTAACAACCACAGATAAGTTCCACTACCTTCGTCGGTGTCTAACGGGAGATGCTGCTGCTGCAATAGCCGGGCTACCAACAACAGAAATATGCTATGCCGAAGCGATCACCATCTTGCAACAGAGGTTTGGAGACCATAGAGTGACAGCATCTGAATGCCCTCAGAAATCTACTGTACATTGCTTCAGCTAATGACGTGAGAGGGTTGAGAAACCTGTATGACACCACACAACTCAACGTTCGGTGTCTAAACTTTTTGAATGTTCCCATGTCAAGTTTTTCAGCCATGCTTTGTGATATTCTTGTCAGGGCGTTACCTTACGAGGTTACAGTGGAGTATCACCGGCAAGTCAACAACACTGCTTTCACTGACGCAGCGGCTCAAGACCAAGGAGACAGATCGACGGCTGGGACTTCAAGGTCAGCGGATACTCCGTCGGAGTCAGTGACCGAATTGAATGGAATGCTTCGCTTCCTGCGCGTGGAAGTAGAAAGCCGAGAAAGAAGTAGCCTTGAGGATGCTCGAAGCAAGCACGAGACAAAGGTAAAGTCGTTTGCATCAGCATCAGCTCTTCATAACGCAACAAATGCTACACTTCCTCAGTGTTTTTTCTGCCATTCAAAGAAGCACACCATGCCATCTTGTGATTGCAGCAAACAGAGAGAGGAAAAATAAGGCTGTTATCATCAGACTCCAGATGTTTCCGATGCACATTGAAAGGTCACCGAGCACGAGATTGCAGAAAAAAACTCAGTTGCGCAATTTGCAGAGGCAAACATGCAACTACAATGTGCGATCCTGCGTTTGTTAGGCGGATGAGGGAATGTTCACCCCAAGGTAACGATACGATTTGCGTGTCTGCATCCAGCTCGGGCGCACGCTCAGAAACTAAGTTTAGTGATGGCATATACCTCCAGACGTTCAAAGCATTTTTACTGACCAACGCTGGCAGCTGCTATGTCAAGGGAATAATCGACGGTGGCAGCCAGCGCACATTTATAAAAGAAGATGTAGCGCAACGCCTCGGGCTGAGGGTCCTGCGGAGAACCAAGATAGCACTCAACACTTTCGCCAGTAAGGCTTCGAAGGTTATAGAAAGCAGTCCCGTTGTAGAGGTAAAGCTCTAAAGTGAATTTGACAATACAGAAATAACCTTTGAAGCAATTTCCATCCCGGTCATTTGCCAGGACCTATCTACGCCAACAACTGACACCACGTTTGTGCGATTTCTGCGAGAAAGCAGTAAAAATCTGGCAGACGACGTGATTTTCCCAGGTGTAAAAACAGTTCCTGGAATAAGTCTCTTGATTGGATCCGACCAATTCTGGAAGTTCTGCACAGGAGACGTGATCAGGTACGCAGATGTGGACGGTTTGGTAGCGATCAACACAAAGATGGGCTGGACGCTAAAAGGTCCTTCAAGACAGGTGGGATATGGCTGTTATGGGAATCAAGTCTGATGATATGTGTCCTACAAGCGAAGACATAGGAAACCCAAGTGGAAGAGACGCTACAGTCCTTCTGGGAGTTAGACAGAATGGGAGTTGCCGACAGTGAGCTCGGCGATACTGATGCAGACACCATTACACACTTTGAGCAAAACATCATTAAGAAGAACGGACTATACGAAGTGGCGCTGCCGTGGAAAGAAGACGCTGCTGATATGCTGGCAAACAACCGGGAAGTTGCCATTTTACGTCTAGGGAGCTTGTTGAGAAGAATCTCACAAAGGGAGGGATTACTCAAACGTAGTCTTGTGTGAATAGTGGATTTTGAGTTCGAAGCGAATTCAAAGCGAATAGCGATTTTGGCCGAATATTTTCGAATCGAATATCGAATATTTTTTCCACACCTTTTACTACCATTGCGCAATGCTTAAAGGGGCCCTGCAATCATATTGAAGCGTCTACCTTTTTTGCGGTTTCCACGTCTCTTGGGGTTCGGGCAAGCCAGCGGGCACGGAGAGAGTAACTAAATATCAGTGCGTCATATTTTAACCGGACGACGCGGAAACCTCCTCCACCGACGAGGGCGACCCGCGGTACCGAAAGCCCGCAAAATGTGACGTCTTAGGTCCTGGCCTTACTACTGGTCAGAGCCGCTAAAAGCTTTTTTTTTAGTCGAGATACAAAATATAAGTGTCGCGAACCGTTTCGATTATGTATGAAAGTAGTTTTTGTTCAGTATTTTAGATCAGAAAAGAAACAAATGCAGTTTATAAAGTACGGAAACAAGAAATGACCCGTCGACATACCCGACACCCAGCGGCGGAAAAAACGGCGCATACTAGAAAGGGCTAGTGGGATGAGGCGCCGACGAACGGCGAGCTTAGAAAGGTCCCGGAGCGTAGAAAGGCCATTTAGCGGTATGGCAGCGCGAAGTGGCTCCCGTTCTGTACTGATCTTTACCCCGTGTTTGCTGTCGTTTGTGGCCAATGAAGTGTTATGCCGAAATAGTCTTTAATCGCGCAGCAAATGCAATGCGAGCCACCCTGGCCGCCCCCTTCATACAGCCTATCCAACACACGGTTTAGTGGCGCCCTCTCGCGCCGTCGACACGGAGTGCGGCAGCCGTGAGCCCTCGATGAGCTCACTATCCCTCCTCTAGTTCACGGCCACTCAAGCCAGGACCTACAACGTCATGAAGGTGGTTATTTTTTGCTTGTTTTTGTAATTCTAATTTGCCTATAACTTTTAAAATAAAGCGAATTTTGCAAAAAGAAAAGTTTCATTAAGTTACTACTTTCAGTGCGCTTAGGTTCGGTGCAAACTAAAAACCAGTCAAAAAGTTGTTGCAGGGCCCCTTTAAATGGAAACCCAGCTAAACTTGTGAAGGTTGTTCCACTTGTTCATTTACAAGCTATGTTTAATCTATCTATATTTATGAACCGTGAACTAAGAAGGCCTGATGTCTTGGGATGGCAAGTAAACAACATATTTGACATAAAATGAATCCTATAAAGATGGCAAACTATACACAATTGAGTGAATTTACAAATCTTGCTATATAAAATATTCTTTCTTTAATCTCGAGTCAAAAGAGAATAAATCGCGCATGATGAATGCAGGCTGCAAGGGCATCTCTGCCTAACATAGTATACTCTTGCATAACAGTAAGTTTAATTTTGAAACTTTTACTACAACATAGATGTACACATTCACAAAGTTCCATTTATTTTCAAATGCAGACGGCACGCGTGCACCATCCCGCTTTGAATGTATGCTTTTCTTTCAAGCACGCAATGGCTATATTCATACTTTTCCAAGTGTTTATCGCGGCAGGTTACCCCGTTGAGTGTGCTTCCTACCTAGCACCGATGTAATGCAGAAAAGACACACCCGCGGAGCTCGCTTTCGCAGGTATTGCTTCTCCGCAGTGCACTGGTGCTCGGTAAGAAGCGCACTCAACGGGGCTAACCCGCCGCAATCAATACTTCTAAAAACGCGAATAGTGTAGTTCTTCTCGAAGCGAATATCGAATAGTGTATTATTCGAAACTACTATTCGAAATTTCGAATATTCGCACAACCCTACTCAAGCGCAGGTCATGTATTACATGCCGCATAGAGAAGTAATACGTGAAGAGGCAACAACAACAAAGTTAAGGATCGTCTTCGACGCATCTTCTCATGCCAAAGGGTGCAGATCGTTTAATGAGGGCCTAGTAAAGGTGTATCCACACGACGGACCAAATTGCTGTTTTGGTCTGCGGACTGCGCATCACGTGATCTTACGTCACCACTCTTTGAGGTCCGCCGGCGGTCCGCGGCCCGCGCTTCTGAGAAATGCCAAGCGACTTTTCTCGCCCGGACCTTGGCGGCGGATTGTGGCGTTTTTAGTATAATTGAAGCGCTAAGTCTGGCAACAAGCTGACTTTTGTTGTTTGGATTAGAATCCAAATCCAAAGTCGTTTTCTTTGGCGCCAACTGTTGAAGACGAACCTTTTGTTGTGCGACGAAAAGAGTTGACTATGTAGACCAAGATCTTTCCTGCACATCCAGGGCTTCATCCAGCATGCCCTTTGTGGTTCACTTAAGTCATCCTCGTCCTCAATAGTCAACGCCAGGGCCACCGTGGCCAAACGTCTCTTTCGTTTAACCTCCATCTGGCTCCTTACAAATAGCCTCAAAGCAGCTTGCTGCATGCGTTTGGCGGAGCTGTGAGGTCGAGGGTTAGACCGGCCCGTTCGCTCTGTCGTCCGCTCTTTTGGTCCGCCGTGTGGATGCTCATTGCAGCCGGGCGGCCCGCGGGTCGCGCATCACGTGATTAATCGGTCTGCGGCCCGGTCTGTCGTGTGGATTCACCTTAACAGAACCCAACTTGAACCCTGAGCTTCTGCAGGTCCTGCTTCGGCTTAGATGGTACTCAGTCGCAATGACCGCCGACATTGAGAAAGCGTTTTTACAAATTGCCATCCGTGAAGAGGATCGTGACGCTTGTAGATTCCTTTGGTTTGCTGAGGAGCCAAGTTTCCCTTTCAACAAGGAAGAAATCCAAGAGTGGAGGATGACTCGGGTTCCTTTCGGATCCACGTCTAGTCCATTCATGCTCACAGCTACAATACAACATCACTTGAAGTTGGTCTGCGAAGAAGACCCACAATTAGCAGAGAAACTCAGAACATTTTTCTACGTTGATGATCTACTGCTCGGAGCCGACGATATTGAGGATGCTGTGAGGCTCTACCACACTCCCAGGAACGTCATGAAGCAGGCAGGAATGACACTCCGAAAATGGACTGCGAACAATGAGCAACTGCAGGAGCAGTTCAACAAGGAGGAGCCAAAAATTATGACTGAAGAAAAAAGCCTCTCACTTTCACCAATCTCCAAGGTACTTGGAATGATGTGGGATTGCGAAGGTGGCTGCTTTATTTACAAAGTTGAGGCTTTGCTTGATTTCCTCTCAGCAAATGTGGACACTAAACGGTTCATCCTCAAGGCAGCCTCAAGAGTATTTGATCCTCTTGGATTGATCGCGCCCTTTGTCCTAACAGCTAAGCTGCTATTTCAGAAGCTATGGACATTGGGGATCAGCTGGGATGAAGAACTCCCCGCTGATTTGGTCACTGAATGGCACGCTTGGACGGCGGACCTTGTTCAACTGCACTCGTTAAGAATATTAAGACATGTCAAGCGAGGCATCCTGGCAGGAGCCAACAAGGTACAGCTACACGTTTTTGCAGATGCAAGCACGAAAGCTTACGGATCTTGTGCGTACTTTAGAAGAGCCGATGACCAAGGAAAAACAGCTACCATGTTAGGTGTTGCGAAGACAAGAGTGGCGCCGATAAAACCCTTATCACTGCCTAGGTTGGAGCTGATGGGGGCGAATATTGGAACCAAACTCCTACGCGACATAAAACAGTCATATTATGACGTGGAACTTGATTACATTATGTGGACCGACTCAACGGTTGCCCTCAGTTGGGTGAGAGGAGTCCCTGAAAAATGGAAGCCATTTGTAAAAAACAGCGTGGCAGACATACGCGTCATGACATCCCCGGACCACTGGAGGCACTGCCCCGGTCAAGACAACCCGGCGGACCTCTTGACCAGAGGACTAGGCGTTCAGGAGCTCCGAACTAACTCTCTTTGGTGGAAAGGGCCCAGTTGGCTCAGTCAAGAACCTTCAGAATGGCCTGAATCTTCAGTGTTTTTGGAAGACACGCCGCAACTAGAAGTAAAAGAAGAGACACATGTGCTGTTGGAGGAAGACCAAGAAGTTCCATCATTGTTCGACACCGGAAGTTACGAGAATTACCAGAAGGTTCTGAGGATCACTGCCTGGGTCATTAGGTTCACTAACAACGCTCAGAAGAGAAATGACAAAATATGAGGTGGATTAATTGCGGCAGAGTTGGACAAAGCAGAGCAGTATTGGATCAGGCAGATACAAAACGAAATGTTTCAGACGAATATTATGCTCTGCTAGAAAAATACGACGGAGGTTAATGCAAGACTCGCAGAGTATCATCCTTTCTTTGACGAAAACAAAATCCTGTGGGTTCGAGGACGACTGCAGAGGTTGACTGAAAGTCTCGATGTGAAACATCCAGTCCTATTACCGAACGACCATAACCTTGTCAAGTTAATTGTGATGCACGCTCATTGCATGATTATGCACGGGGGAGTAACAAGAACAATGTGCTACCTACGAAAGAGATACTGGATAATACGTGCTGGGCATCTGACCAAGAAGGTAATAAAAAGTTGCATCGTATGTTCACGGTTGAATGCGAGGCCAACTGCTGTTGAGCAAGCTCCGCTACCGACAGATCGAATCAAGACGGCAAAGCCGTTTGAGGTAACCGGAGTCGACTTCGCAGGGCCGCTGTACGCAAAAAGAGACGACAGTAGCTGCAGCAAAGCGTACATCATACTTTTTACATGCGCCTCCACTCAAGCAGTTCACCTCGAGTTCTCAACGGGCCTCACTGCGGAAGCTTTCTTGCTTGCATTCCGGCGTTTTATAGCAAGAAGTGGCATACCACTGGACTTATATTCTGATAATGCACTAGCCTTCAAGAGAGCATCAAAAGACATCCAGAGAAGGCATTGGGTGCACTGGAGCAAGAAGTATTTAAATCATACATTGCAGAACACAGAATCAACTGGAAGTTCATTGTGGAGGCCGCTCCATGGTGGGGTAGGTGGTGGGAGAAGCTCGTCCGATCTGTCAAGACAGCACTTAAGAAAGTGTTGGGCAGAAGCAGCCTATGCTTTGAAGCACTGACGACTATCCTTGCAGAGGTGGAAGCAATGGTAAACTCAAGACCACTGACATATCTCCAAGACCACTGACATATCTCTACTCGGGAGTAGGAGAGCCATCAGTCATCACGCCAGCACATTTCTTAATAGGGCAAAGTTTGACAGTTCTACCAGAAACAAGCTTGTCTAACAACCGCCCAGGATGCGTGACACAGAAGGAAACAGCTCGCAAGTTCCAGTATCGAAAAATGATCCTGGAACATTTTTGGAAACGCTGGAGGTCTGAGTACCTGTTGGAGTTGCGGTCAGCTCATCAATATCCCGTCACCAATACTTGCTCCCTGAAAGTGGACGACGTAGTCATAGTGGAAAATAACCGAGCATCCAAGCTGTTCTGGGAACTGGGGAGAATCGTAGAGACATACCCCGGAACTGACAAAATTGTTCGTGCCTGTCTCGTGAAACAGCAAAACGGTACGCTCATAGACCCGCGCAGAAACTTTATTTGCTGGAACTTCGTCCAAGTCAACTTCAGGCTCAAGAGGATGTTGCAACCGAACGATGAGGAAGAAGAGAAGCGGCGGGAGCTCATGCTTTTTGTATTTTTTTTATTAGTCTGAAAAACGAACAGTAAAGGAAAAGGTTGCACCGACCGATTTGTCTAGCGTAATTGCCTTCATATTCCTTGGTTCCTCAACAGTGAAACTAACACAGTGAGCTAAACGCTCGCGGCGCATAAACTACTGGCATGGCTGCGAATGACGTCACATGCAAGCTATGTATTCGCTATGGGGACACAGGTCATACCTGCTACACCAACTATCACACACATTTTGAAAAAAAAAAAAAATATTGGCATGTTTGGTCACTTGCTTTCATGTGACTTGTTCACAAACAGGCATGTAAGAAACAGAGTACATATAGTGTTCGTCATTTTTGGGTAAAGCCTGATATGTGCTCCCCAAACAGGTTTTTTGAAAATTGGGTCTCCCTGAAAACTCACCTATACAGGAATTCGGGAGAAATAAGAAAGACTCTCTGAGCTCTAACACAACTTTCTATGACATTATCTGCCTTTTGCTAGTGTAAATAAAATATTTCATGTCCCAAAAACCAATCAGTTTTCACCATTGTTAATAATGCTTACCCTTAGTCATTTATAAATTGCAAAAGATATAGTCCAGAATAGTTCATAGAAAATTTAATTTTTCCTTATCATCAGCTTTAAAAAAAATGATCTTTATCTGTAGAATTTTGAGAAATATTAAATATGGAAACGAAGAACCCTAAGTATATGGTTGCAAAATGATATGAAGACTGATATATTTTGAATGTTACTGCGCAGCACAAATTGGTACTTTAAACGACTGTAATAGCTAACTATTCATTTAGCTTTTTTGCTTTGTAAATCAATTATGGGGCTCTCATATGAACTAAAGTGTTTGGACTGATGTGGTTAATAAAAGAATAAAGAAAGTTATCCCGCAAGTCTAACCCCTGCTTTTCCTAACCTAGGTCTACTGCATCATCAGTGTTGCCGATGCACCAGCAAGGGCCTCGATGCAAAACGGGCTTCAGTACAATGGATACTATGGATGTGGCTGGTGCCTCCACCCGGAGCCTTTGTTGATGGCTGTCTCAAGTACCCTCTGACAATTGGGGATGATGATCGAGTCAATGATGATCGAGTCAAGGTTTTGATGTTAGCAGACATAACGACCGCTGCACTGACAAAGCAGACTGTCTATCGTGTTAAAGGACCATCTCCCCTTGTGAACATTCCAGGGTTCGATATTGTGTGGAGCTTTTGACCCAATTACATGCATTGATCTCTGCTTGGTGTTGTGCCTCAGCTCGCTGACCTGTGGTTTGGTGATGTTGAAAAGGACTACTACATTGGAGCCCCCAGGACAGCAGTGGAAGTCAACAAGCGACTTTTGAGCCAAAAGCCTCACTAGTGTTTCAACCGGCCACCACGGTCAATCAAGTCCAGGAAGTACTGGAAAGCAGTCGAATGGGAATCATGGCTGGTGTACTACTGCCTACCCTGCCTGAAGTTTATTCTGCCAGCAGAGTGCCTGGCACACTTCGCGCTGCTAACGTCGGCATTGCACAGCCTCATGAAGAGTCTTGTAACGAAGGAGGATGCTGATGAAGGCACGGTGAAGATTACCAGTTTGTCGTTAGGACGCAGTGCGTGTATGGCAATGCCCAGATGGTGTCGAATGTGCATACATTGCTGCTTATACCAAAGAGTGTGCTCCTTCATGGACCGCTTTGGGCACTTTCGTGCTTTGAGCTCAAGTGTAGCATAGGGCATTTACTTAAGCTGGTGTCTTCAGCGAATGGCATCCGTCTTCAGATTCTTTTTCGCGTATTTTTTCAGGGCAACTTCCGCCAACTGCAGTCGATGGCTTCAGAAGAAGTGAGAAAGCTTTGCTCTCATAAGGCAAGGAAGAGGAAGACTGGAGTGGAGCTTCTTGGGAAGGCCAGAGCTTCACTCAAGGACGTGAGAGTTCTACTCCAAGAGGACCTGGGGTCCGTGCATAATATTCAAGGATACAGTCATGTGCGTGTGGTTGGATGTGCAGTCCACAGTGAATAGCACAAGACCCCCTTTAAACAGGATTCTACAGCTGTGAAAGTTGAGGATGAGGATGCCAAGATAGAGCGTATACTGTGTGTTCAGAGAGCTGATTGGGCCTTAGGGTATTTGCCCTCTCTCATGTGTATGAAATTGAGAGCGTACAAAATGTTGATCACCTCAATCTGGCATGGAAGACCTCTTCAAGGCGGTGCTATCTACTTGCCGAAGCTGTGCGTCCATGCATGCTTTTGAAAATGGATGACAGTGTAATTTTTGCTCAGTTGTAAGACTGTCATGGCTGGTCTTAGTCTGGGTCTATGCTTCGAAGAGTCTATGCACAAGCTGTTAACTACTCATCTTATTGCAAATTTTTCAATTTAGAAAAAAAACAGGAAGTGCTTTACTCTGCGGGAACAAAAGTTCTAATGGCTTAGTGAATCTCGTATGAAAAATTTGTTCTCCCATGTTTTGAGAATATTGTACTCATACAAAATGTAGCATATTAATATGCATAGACTTTTATCATGCTGTATACATGTGTGAAATCATGTCAGAATATTTGAATTGCATAGTAATCTCAAATAAGTGTGGAGGTATCACTTTTTCTTGAAAAACCTTTACATTCATTGTCTGATCTTAGCTTTTTGTAACTAAAAGCAACATATTTAAGACACCTGAAACTTTTTGTAGATTGAACTTGGAGCAACAGCTTGCACTTATTTTATTAGAGATGTGAATTTGCAAACCAAGTGGTGCCATTTGCAACCCAAGTGGTACCACTTGAGGCTCATGTTGCACCCACCATTTGCAACCCAAGTGGTACTACTTGAAGGACAAGTGGCACCACTTAGCTTGCAAGTGGTACAACTTGAAAGCAAGTGGTACCACTTGAAATACCACTTCATATTTTCATTTGGGATGGCGCAAGAAGCTATCGTGAGTTTGCTTTGTATTCTCTGTTACAGGGCCTCGCAATGCTCCTGCTATTTCAGCCTGTGGGGCCTTTTCTTCTATATGAACTTCTGTTACAGCGAACACATTTTGTGTCGTGGAAGGGTTCGTTGTAAGCGGGCTCGACTGTACAACCAAAATCTTGAAATTTGTTTGATTTATGCAGAACTATGATATATCCGAGTTTGTTTATCGCAAGTCTACTGTATAAAAGTTGGCACTTGGTAAAACCTCTGCCATAATGTGGTTGATGTGACAAATAGGATTGTAAAGTGTGTTGCTATTGTATTTGTAAACACTAATGTGTTGCAATGGGCCCTTTTGCAAATGCTGACCTAAAGGTTCCACACATTCTTCATGTACATTGCATGAGTGTGTGTGCTACTTTGTAAAAGGGTCTATTACAGCCCCAGGTGTAACTACAGTGTCAGGTGGGGCACGCAAGAGAACATTGCCAGGCCGTTTTTTAAAGACTTGCTTGAAAATGTCAAGTAAATTTTTGAGTCCAGATATATTTTTCTGCAGCCCCCACTTTTCATAGGCATTTTTTTATATATAGATACTTGTAAAAATGTTTTACCGAAAGGTGTTACATAAACTGAGAAGTTTTTCCTTGAGTTCGGAGATTTTAAAATGCTTGAATATGGGACATTTATTTTCAGCTTTTCCTCTGAGAAGCGAAATTTATGTTTTTATTTATTGTTTTGTTTACATTGATAAATCATTTTCGTGCAGTTGTTAAACTCCAATACTTTCTAAACTGTACTTTGCTTAAAGGCCGAGCAACAAGCTAAAGGAGAAAACTTTTTCGCCATTCCTCCTTTCCAATCGAGGAAGAGGGAGAGCCTTCTCCTCTCTGCGGGTAGTAGCTCAGATACCCGCTCCTGTGTAGGGAGGAGGAGAGAAGAGTGCGAGAAACGGAGAGATGGAAACGAATCCGGTTTTCTGCCCGGCAGAAGAGGTTTTGTAAGTTGGCCTTTAAGTAAAAAAGAATTCAGTATTTGTATCGTGAGAGCCAATTAAAGTACACCCCACCTCAACCCCATTTAAGAATTACAATTTCCTGAAATGAAGAAAGAGCCTGAAGTAAGAGGCGAACTTGATTGTCCACTAAAGAGTCCAGTCATATACTGGTCCTGTTCGTTTTACTTGTGACTTTCTTTTTCTGAGAATTGCCCTGTTACCAATTTTCTTTTTATTGCCTTTGGTGTTAATGTCAGTGTGCCATGTTTGAGGTGAAAAAAGCTGTCAACTGCTTACTTCACGAGCGGCAGTATATTTGCATATTCTGTTCTCAACCTTGCAGGTCGACTCTGACAACCATCGCAGGACGCGGCAACCGGCATATTGTTGCTTTACAGAAAGGGTCCTTCCCACTGGCAGACTCAACTTTTGGAGCATGCATTTTTTGTGCATTCGTCTTGCTTGTATTTATCCTGCATCCTTGAGTCAATATGAGTGTCTCCTATTCAAATGAATCCGTGTTTTAAATGAGCACTAAGAGTCGGCCTACTTGATCGCATTCACCACCACCTCGTTTGTGCAAACAAAACCAGTGTGATGTGGTTGTCTCACGCCACTTGCTCTTGCCTGGTGTTTGAGACTACAAGATGTCGGCAATCGCGGTTTTTTAACCCCATTCTTCTACTGGAAGCAGTGCTTGCATACTAGTAAAGTGTGATTTTTCAATAATGTGCAGTGACATTGACTCTACAGTGACATTTTGTAGAACATTATTACAATGGACAGACATCGCAGACTGCATGGTACCTTCACTGCAGCCTTATCTTTCATACCAATTCCCAAACCCAGAATTTAGGCTCTCTTATTGTTGCTTACGGCTATTAGGATGCGAGATGAGCTGATTTATTGAAAGATAAAGTGTACATGAAAATTATTTGTATGAATGGGCTATGCTCATAACTTTTTCATTCACTCAAAGTGTGACATCACTTTAATGTAGCTACAGCTTTTCTTGATATTTGAATTGTTATTATTTGCCGAGATTTTTGTTTTGTTTTTTGTTCTGAAATGAACAGGTGTCTGTACGCTTGTTTTTGTGTGCTAGTTTGTGCTTAAGGCAGTGCAGATTTGCCAAGCTTGTCTAATGCTTGCCTGTCGGCATTGGACTTTCTTTGTGGTTGACTCTCCTTGTCTTGTTTCTCGGGTCTCCCCAACAGTGTCGGCCGAAGCAGCCTTCCGAAACGATGGGGACAGCAAGGGCGACTTCTCTTCCCCGCGAGGCAAACCGGAGTCGCGACCCTGGATGCAGCCACGACATAAGGGCGTGTTCCAGTGCGAGTTCTGCCCTTACACCACTAGTCATCTGGGTCGTATCACAGGGCACAAGAGGACACACACAGGAGAGAAGCCTTTCCGGTGCTCTGTCTGCCAGAGAGACTTTGCCCTAACCACTACTTTACAAGCTCACATGAGGACTCACACGGGGAGAAACCATTTCGTTGCGAAATTTGCCAGAAGGCGTTCGCAGTAAATCGTAGCTTGGTTTTTCACAAAAGACTCCATACGGGCGAGAAACCATACCACTGTGGCACCTGTGGGAAAGGATTTCCACATAAATCCAACTTGTTGCGTCATGAGAGATCCCACAGTGAGGAGCGGCCTTACAAGTGTCAAGTCTGTGGAAAAACATTTAAACAGATTGCCCGTTTAAGTAGCCATTGGAAAGAAGTGCATGAATGAGGAATCTGTACCACGCAATATCTTGAGGTCGTTTTTGTGGAATCGTTTTTTTATGTTTTGTGTACTTCACAGCCTCTATTTTGTTTGTTCGCAGGCATATTTATCAGTTCTAAACATTATCAGTTGCAGTTAGGCAACTTCCTAAGTATCTTTTTCTTGTTTTGAATGGCCTTATTTAATACAGTTCAGCAGCTTTTACCTTTGGTATGATTTTTGTTTTATGACGGATAGAGATACTTTTAACCGTTTATTTTGAGTGGATGAGGAGCATTGGGGTCTATTAAAAAGACACTGACAGGGTATTTATGCTCGCCGAGGTTTTTAGTTGTACATGACATATGAGAGCCCAACTACCCAGAACACAATTTGCGGCTCGAAATAGGTTTTTTTCCGCCCGAGAACCGCCATCGAGAACTGGCCGGTTTGAGTCTCGCTCACTCTCTTCTCCGTGGTCACGGGCCGTTTTCTAAGGTTTCGACGCGACCACCAAATTTAATCAAGGTCGTTGGTCACTAAAGGCACACACTCAATATTAAAATTAAAATAAAAAATGAAACCCATTTTTTTTTTTGTGGCTTCTAAAAAACTCAAAATACGTTGAATGAAAAAAAAAAAAAGTTGCACAGAGAACCGGAAGCATTCTGTGCGTGCGTCGTTTCGCGTATCGTGGGACTCGCGGGGACGGCGATGGCAGCGGACGACGGGCGTGGGACCTCTACTTCAGAACTGTCGTTCGCTGTACCGGCGAATTCTGTCTGCCTTTAGAAGAGAAATTGGGGACTGATCAAAAGAATTGGTATTCATCCCGTACGACACGCCCGACCACCAAGCCGATTTGCACGAAGACGTCGCCGAGCCGTCGCTCCAACTGTGGTCGCTCCCTTCTCGTGGCTGAAGACATCGCTCGCGCAAACGTCAAGCACCGCACGAAGTGTGTACTTCAAGCTGAATATGCACGCGTACGATTTCTTTACTAGGTGCGAATGTCGCCAATGCGTGGTGCTTCCCGACCGCACCCGCAGTGCTTTTGCTGGAGGGAAATCGGCAGCAAACTTTCCAACTTAGTTTACTGGCTGCATTATTACTGAAGGAAGAGTTCCCCCAGTAGCTCAGTCGAAAGACGTCCGCTTCACACGCGGCAGGACCAAGTTCAATCCCCAGTGAAAGCGTACTTTTTTTGTTTTCTTTCTCGGACATTTTGCAATGTTTACATTTCTTTTTTTTTACAATTATCATTGAAGAAAAAGAAATAAACAAATGTTGTGGACGAAACGTCGCTGAACTGAATAGTGTGGGATTTCCTTTTTGACACCTGCGAACTCAAAGTAATCACTTTCCACAAAATGCAAGGAGCATATAAATCAGGTAGCGTCCGCTTTCCGAGGTGCCCGTAAATGTTCTGCAGGAATTGCAGCCAGCCATTGGTCCCGATCCCGTTGATCTTTCGGAAACTCTGTCGCACAATGCCATTTTTTTCGGACGCAGGACACGTGAGCCAGCTCTTCACGCAACATCTTGGGTGTATTCTTTTCGGAGCCGATCACGGAAATTCACCACGAGCACTCACTACTCATCTCCAACTCCTCAAGTACAAAACAACTCATCTTGAAGTACAGAACAGCGAGCGGTACAAACATAACTGCAAAAGAATCGTACGGCAAACAGTTCCCGCTACGCCGCCACGCATGTCGTCTGCTACGCAGAGGGGAAAAAAAGAAAAAAAAGCGCACGGTTGGGTGTAGCCACGTGACTTCCGCCACTCGCTCTCTCCTCTCCACTTCTCCGACCTCCGTGCGCGGGTTTCGGTTTCGAGCAGTTGCGTCTTTTGGCTTTATTAAAAATATATGTTACTCTGTTGCAAAATATTAGTTGGGTAATCCTCCGACACCATATTAAAGCGCCTGGAAAAAATGCAAAATAAAATAAAAAGTTTTTAAGGGGTGTCAGTGTATACATTTTTGTGACAAAATTTTGAAAAGTGATTCCTCCGAAGTTCTTTGGATTTCCATGCATTTCAACCTAGTTCTTCCACTTTGCTCTAGGTTGAATTCTGTTCCTGAGGTTGTAAAATGAAATATATTAGTTACTCTTCCGTTCTTTGTGGATTCAGTGAATCACAAATAAACTGCTTACCTAGCTACAAGGCATTGCCTTACTGCCTCGCTACTGTTGATGAGCATTCTACAAGCAACGATTGTAGAATGCAGGGCAAATAGATTGTATATTTTTGGATTTTCGAAAAGCGTTTGACACGGTCTCACACTCACTTCTTCTCAACAAACTAAGAATGTTAAATATAGACTCTGCTGTGTTTAGATGGATAGAAAATTACTTGTTCCAGGGTCGTCAATGTGTAGTACTGAATGGCAAGAAATCCGATTACGTTGATGTAACATCAGGAGTTCCACAGGGCTCCTTCCTGGGTCCACTTTTGTTTTTAATTTATATTAATGATATTTCTGTTGGAATTTCCTCTTGTATCCGACTGTTTGCTGATGATTGTGTAGTGTATAGAAAGATTAAGAGTTCAGATGATGTCGCCCAGTTGCAAGTAGACCTTGATCGTATTCACAGTTGGTGCTCTACGTGGAAAATGAATTTAAATCACAAAAAGTGTGTTAACCTTTGTTTTACAAAGAAAAGGAAACAAATTGAATCTCAGTATTTTATAAATATTAACCCTATAACCAAGGAACTTACGTACAAATACTTAGGTGTCATATTGTCATCTGACTGTTCATGGAATGCCCACATAGAAGAAGTAGTCTTAAAAGCTGGCAGGGCAATTAATTTTATCCAACGTAACTTAAAATGCTCACAACCTAACTTAAAGACTACTGCTTACTTAACATGTGTTAGACCCATTTTAGAGTATGCATGTGCTGTCTGGGACCCAGCCCAAGAAACGTTGATTGATAAGCTGGAGAAAATACAAAACAGGGCGGCTAGGTTTGTTCTTGGACGATACGGGAGGAAAGAAAGCTGTACAGAAATGAAAAAAAAAAAATGTTAAACTGGGAACCACTTTCCGTACGTCGGGAAAAACTGCGACTAAAATTTTTATACTCAATAATTAAAAATAAAACGGGAATAAATAGCGAGACTTGCTTAAAAGAACCCTATTATGTTTCTAGTCGTAATGATCATAGTCTTAAAATTAGAGAGTACCGCGCTAGAACATGCATGTTTGCAAACTCCTTTTTGTACGAACAATTGCACAGTGGAATCGGCTGTCTGAAGAGCAAGTGTGCTGTTTCAATGAAGACGTGTTCTTTTCATCCTTGTAACCCCCCTTGCTGTAACGCCCTCGGGCACTGCGGGGTAATCATTGAATAAAGAAAGAATAAAGAAAAACGAGCTATACCAACGAACTCTGGTTTCAACCTTCCTTGCACTTGATCTTTGCCAGCAAGCACTGGGAGTATATTTTGGTGATGTCACGGCTGGACCATTTGCATCAATATTCTGAAAAAGTGCCTAGTATTCTGGTGCCATGTGCCCAACGTTGTAAAATTTGCATCTAAATCTTTTTTATGGATACTTTTTGCTTTGGAACATTAAAAGGGCCCTGCAAGGACTTTTTTACTGGTTTTTAATTTGCACCCAGCCTGAGCGCACTAAACGTAGTAACGTAATGAAACTTTTCTTTTCTCAAATTTAGCTTTATTTTAAAAGTTACAGACAAATTAAAATTACAAAAACAAGCAAAAAAAAAAGTCGGAGACACCTAAGCACTTTTTGTGAGTTGTGAATGCGAAAGCATGATATGTCCGAACGGAACGCCGCGGAGTGATCCAAGCGGCGTTCGGTCTATGGCGTGATGTTTTCGAAGCTGTGGCCTTGCAGAAGCACCGGCGACAATGGGGATGCTAGAGACGGCGCCATGTTCGTCGGCGGCGAGACGAGCCGACAGCCACCGCCGACGTGTGGATGATGGAGGCGACGGCATGTTGGTCGGCGGCGGGACGAGCAGAAGCCTCTGAGCGCAGGCGCCAACGTAGTCCGCTTAACCGACGCGGGGCCCGTAGTGGCAAATGGGGCCGCGGCGGTTAGTCGTGGCGACCAGTTTTATCGTGGGAAGCGCCATATTTGAGCGAGCGAGAGATAGGGGAAAAAGCTGCCGGGACTTTCCCCCTTTCTGGTTGTGTAGAAAGAGAAAGTCCCGGATGAGAGGCTTGGCCTGTGTTGGGTGTCTGCCGTCGCCCCAACTTCGTTCGCGCTTATGCTTTTCTGTTTTAAACTCGCAAACTCAGAGCCATCGGTCCTCGATCGGCGAGGTTCCCGATCATCGGGACACCATTTCTGGGTGATAGGGTGCACGTAATAACGTACAGAAAGCGCCGACCACTGTCCCGAGTGACCGCAGGCAGCTTGTTTGGAATCCGGCAAGGCGGTAGTGCGGCTGCAATGTTTTTAAGCTCCACCGCTTTCCGCATAACTGGAAATGATGAACCATTCATCAACGCCCCGTTTTTAGTAATCAAGCAGCGATACATCGAAACGGGAACCTCAATTAACTTTTGTAAACACCCGGAGCTGCTACAGATCGCTTTGCTGCGCTGCTTTTATCTTGCGTGTCCGCAGGTTCTTATATTTCTTTGTGGATGAACGCATCGAAGACGCTCTATGATGCTTATATCGAACCGCAGAGAGCCCAAAGCAGCCACAAACATTTTTACTATTTGATGCAATATTTTGAGTACCAACCTTCATTTCTATCGCTGACACGTTTGCTGCCCGCTGTTCCCCCGGCCGCCGCAGACCAGTGGATGCCATGACTCGAATAAAGAAGATATCATTCAGGGTGTA